>JAUTXW010000948.1:0-7500 GCA_030620095.1 Kuschelorhynchus macadamiae
GGCTAAAGGACAGGATCAAGTCACGCCCCCCTTCTTTAAGCAATACAACCCCCGACTGCCTCCGAGGACAGAAAAAAAAAGGAAAATATATTTGAGGTTTGATTAGCAATAATAATTATTAATTTTATATATTTTATGTAATATTTTTTCTTTTTCTCTTATAAAAATTTAAATTATATGTTAGATATTTATAGATGAGTAGTATAGGAATTAACAGTTTTAAGGAATTATACGCATCAGTACAAAAAGTTAATGCGAATATTTCAAAGGAACCTCTAGAACGGCGATCCAATTTCGAGAGTAAATAATTTATTATTAGATGTCGGAAATTTAGAAAATAAGTTTGGACAAATAAAAACAGAATATTCTAAGGTAGAGAGAGACTCTGACGAAATCCAGAGAGTTAGAGCGTATGTTAAAGAAATAGACAAATATCTTCTAAATTCTCGACAAATATTACTAGAAAGAATACGTACTATATTAGAACCGTCAACAACGCAGGAAAAAATACTTAGTAATAATTATAGTGATTCAAGTAATCGCACAATGCCGGAAAAATTCGATTTGAGAACTGCAGCGTCCTTGTTGCCTATCATGGACGGCACACAGGATGCTACAGAGCAACTTATTTGAGCACGCGATCAGACTATAGCGAATTGTTAGACGACGACGGTAAAAAACTTTTAATAACATTTGTCGTAAAGACTCGGTTATCTCAAAGTGCGAAGATGCGTTTAGATAAAACTTATAATAACTTAAATAATTTAATTGCTGATATGAAAAAACCATTACTGTCAAGAAAATCTGCTGCGGCGCTGGCAACTGAGCTACATGTGGTTAAGCAAGAGGGAAAATCAATCGATGACTACGCAATGAATATAGAAGAACTCTTTCTTAACTTAACATTAGCACAGGCCGACGGTAACGATGATAGTTTACCGATTTTGCGGAATGTAAATGAAAAGGGTTAAAAAATAACGAACTACGAACAGTAATTAAAGCTAGAGACTATTCCACTTTAAAAGATGCCATTTCAGGGGCCAAGGACGAGGAAAAATTAAATTTTTCCCATCCAGTACATAACGCTTTTCACATACGTTCATAAAAATTTGCTAGGTTTGGAAACCGCGGCAATAGAACGCGATTTTCAGGTAGAAGTAGATATACTAATAATAATTACAGTAATAGAGCATATGACACTCATAGTATAGACAATAGTCAGCGAAACTTTCGAGACCATACCGTCCTACATTTCGAGGTCGACGAAATAGCTATATACGATCACAACACCGTGTTTACATGAATATGACTGATAATCAAAATTTTAACTCGAATGAAATAGACCAAGAACAAAGGTTTTTTCGTCCCTAATGAGAGTGATAATAATAACAACGAATTGCTGAATGAATGTATTTTGAATTTAAATGGAATGAATTTTGTGCAAGTTAAGTATGGAATGAAAGATATGATGTTTTTGTTAGATACTGGAGCTAGTACTAGTGTAATGTTTTTAGAAAATATTTCAAAAAATGAAATTATTGATACCTCAAAGATTAAAATAATAGGTATAAGCGGATCAGTTTTCTCAACTGGATCAGCAGTTATAAATTTTAAGCTAGATAATCATGAAATTGAACACGAGTTTCTTATATTAAATAAATTTAATTCAGATATACAGGGTGTTTTAGGTCCTGATTTTTTTAGCAAATATAACGCAAGCATAAATTATGAAACGTTTAAATTCTCACTATGGGTTAATAACAACAGAATATTAATATCTATGTTGTCAAAATTTGATAATTTTATTTCAATACCAGCCAGAACTGAAATTATAAAATACTGCTCTACTGATAGTAAGTTACTGTGTTATATTGCCAGAGGAAGTATGCGAAGGAGTATGCATTGCAGGTATCATTGTTAAGTCCATAAATGCGAGAGTGCCAGTGAGATTCATGAATGATAATGATCGAGACATACAAATTAAAAACTTCAGACCTAAGTTAGAACCTATATCTCATTTCACCCTGTATAATTTTGGTAAAAATGATAATTTATCAGTAGAACGAGTGGATAGAGTGTTAGATTTGATTGATACAAATTCGCTTAATAAAGAGGAAAAACTGTCTATTGAAAAAATATGTGCGAAGTACGCGAATGTCTTTCACTTAGAAGGAGATCCTCTTACCGTTACCAATTTATATACACAAAAATTGCATTTAAAAGAAAATGCAACACCTGTGTATGTAAAACCTTGCAGGTTACCTTCTTCCCAAAAAGCGGAAATTCAAAAACAAGTTCATAAAATGCTAGACGAAGACATAATTGAGGAAGCAAGATGCGAATGGTCTTCGCCTCTTTTAATAGTACCTAAAAAACCTGATAAAACAGGGACAACGCGTTGGCGTGCTGTCATAGACTACCGTCTTGTAAATCGAGTATTAAGGGATGAAAAAATGGCTCTGCCGTGTATTTCGGAGATATTAGACTCATTATCGCTGACACTTGAAGCACTGTTTTACAGCTAACTCCATTATTTTGTTATTCGTGGTTTTCAAGAGGAACAACGGCATGGGTTTCTTGGTGACCCTCGACGTCGTTCTGATGACACTTGCGTCAGGAATACCCAATTCCTGGAGTTCCTGAGCTATCTCTGCCACAGGGGTGTTCATATGTAATCCGCGGATTACTGCGTGAGTCGTTTTTTCCTCCGGGAGTTGGTAGGTATAGTATGGGCCGTTAGGTTCTTTAAGATGGTGGGTCAGGGTCCTATGGTCGCTGGCCGTCTTTGGAAAAATTTGAAGCCTCGAGCCGGAGGCCTTTGCTTTATTGAAGCTGATGTTTGCTCCTTTATGTTTATGTTTCGACGGACCTCTGTTCAGGTCCCGTTATCTTCAATCACTACCAGGGGGATCTTTGGGGTAGGCATCTCCTGGGGGATTACATTTTTGATTTCAGATGTCTCCATAGACTCACTGGTTGTTTCACTATTTTCACTGGTTTTCACATTTTCACTGGTTTCAGTGGGGGGGATTTAACTCTTTTCCTCTTAGTTTTGGTTTCGGCTTTTGTTGTGTAATAAGAATGTGTTCGAGTCTATTGAGCCTACCTGTAAGGCTTCTATTCTCCTCTCTAAGGGTCTTAAGGTTTTCGCTGAGGAGAATATTCTCCTCCTTAAGACGGAGGATTTTCTCCGACTTACACAGCACTAAAACCTCGCTGATAATATTTCCAGTAACGGAAAATATCCACTTTCACACACTTTACTGTACGGAGCCGGGTGAACCGAATCAATCCGTACTGTATCGATGCAAAAAGCGAACTGAGCTTGAAGAAATTTAGGCGAAGCTTTTATACCCAACTTGTGCTTGCCGACAGACAACATTTTCCAATCAATTTACTTAAAAATAAAAATATTTTTAAATGATTAAGCATTTTATAATCTACACTTTTATTATGAAAATGTAGTATGTTTTATATAAATTCACATTATTTACTTAATTATACACTATTTTCTATAAAAACGTAGGGCGCTGAACACCTTTTCATAAGAGCGACCCGTTGAGGAATCACGCATCAGACTCCACCCGCACGCCGGCTTTCGCGCTTAGATTTGTTTACGGCAGTTGCTATGGCAACGAAATGGTGAATATCTGTAAGCCAAATAAAGACGGAAGCATAAAACTGCTGCTGCAGGCGCTTGTTCGCTTGATATGAAATAAATGTAAATTAGTGCGATCGGATCATCGGAGGCGGAAGCAGTTTTGCATCCATCGAATCGAATCGAAATTAGCTTTAAGATATAGGTACATAACTGTTTTTAAGAACAAAAAAATATATTTAAAATCTTATAAATTCATATTATTTCCCTTAAGTATTAAAAAAACATTACAAAGCTATGGATAATTAAACAGCCAGTTTTTTTTACCTGTGTCGCTGTGCACCTAGCTACCCTGCGCTTCACCCTTTCTTAAATCCACGAGCCGCCACTGCTCGCCGAATCGTGACCTTGTGTTAAGATCGGTTTCCACGTGTATCTCTATTGCAATTTTTTGTATGTTTAAATTTCAATAGATTCTCTAATTTTTCGTTTATATAATCCTGGAACCGTTGCTAGAACCCTAGTTTCCTTTACATTTATAATATGGCCAGTAGTATGCTGGTGTTCCGCTACGGCAAATTGAACAACTTGTTTCTTTTTAATACATCGTTCATGTTCCTTAAGTCTAGTTGATATTGAGCGTCTTGTTTCTCTTACATACACTTCTCCACAGGAGCAAGAAAATTTATATACTCCTGTTTGGAAAGATAAAATATCTTTCTGGGATCACAAGCATTGTCCAATCTTCTTGAGTGTACTGAAGATTGTACGTATGTTGGACCGCCGAAATAATCATCCTATTTTGTCTGTAATGCCACGCATGTAGTACAATAATACCTAAAGGTATATATATTTTAATTGAACGCATAATATCTTCAGTGCAATAGCCATTCCCTCTGAGAACTTCATCAGTCAGTTTCGATGTTTCTGATGTTAGAGAATCCTTATCAAAAATCGAAATAGCTCTGAATAGTAATGAGTTAATAATCGATTTCTTTCCTGATGGATGGTGATGGGTATTTGCATTTAAGTACCTATTTGATGCGTCGGTTTTTATACACAGTGGGTATATGTATATGTTATATGTACCATTTTCCTTTGAACATACAAGTACATCTAGAAAAGGAATCGTTCCATTAGATCCAATTTCTATTGTGAGCTTGATATTAGGATGTTGTTGATTAAGGTGATTAAGAAATATCAGGAGATTATCCTGTTCATGAGGCCAAACAACAAAAGTATCATCTACATAGCTGAACAAGTGTTTTGGTTTTAGTTGAGCGGACGTTAGAGCAATTTCCTGAAAGGCTTTCATAAAGATATTCGCTACCGCAGGTGATAGAGGAGATCCCATAGCTACTCCTCAAGTTTGTTCGTAAAAAGTTCCTTAAAATATGAAATAAGTAGATGTAAGGCAAGCTTCCACTAGGTCTATTAAGTTCTTATCAAGATTATTATGATCAAATATGTCTGATATAATGGAAATTGAGTCGTTGACAGCAACATTCATGTATAGTGATTCTACATCGAAACTGACCATAATATCTTCGGGATCCAACTGGAATATCTTAAGTTTTTCCACGAAATGTGCAGAGTTTTGATAAAAGAAATTCAGTTTTCCAGTAAATTGATTAAGAAAATATGAAAGATGTTTACCTAGTTCCTAGGTGGGCGAGTCTATTGCACCGAAGATCGGTCGAAGAACCTTGCAATCTTGAAGTTGCTTGGTTTTAATGATTTCTTCTCCGCTAGTGGTAGATTGGATGCGTTGATCAGATTGGTGATGCGTCTTTCTATTCTACTTGTAGCGTCTGCCTGCATAACCTTGTAGGTGTTGTTGTCCAAAAGTTGAGTCAACGTTCCCACGTATTCCGTTCTGTCCATGACCAGCGAGGCTTTGCCTTTCTCTGTTAGAAGTAGCAGAATGTTTGCGTCTTCATTTGAGGTCTTCATTGCTGTTTTTTCGGCTGCGGAGAGATTCGACTTCGGTGGTTTCGAATTTTTAATGATCTTCGCTTTTTCATATATGACTTCATCGGTTTGTTCCACTGGTAATCTTCTGATTTCTGCTTCAATAGAGGATATTATGTCTTCTACTTGAATGCTACTCGGTGCTATTCCAAAATTTTGTCCTTTGGAAAGGACGGAATCTTCTGCTTCGGTTAACGACTTCGATGACAAGTAGATAAGTGTATTCTGCGGAGGTTTCACTGCATTTTTTCAGGAGAGTTTCAAACTTCTTTTGTTGCTTAATTGTAATTTCCTGATGGATTTTTTCTGCCTGTGCATTAGTGATGTTATCCAAAATTGTAAATATGGTTCTTTCTAGTCTAAAAGCTAATTTCAGATAAATTTCTAGTTGTTTACTGCTTAATGGATTGATTTCAAATTGTGTGCTATAATTAATTGTGGTATAGGAGTCAACTAATAAAATTATGGTACTAATTCAATATGGCCGAACAAAATGGACGCCAAATAAAATGTTAGTAATTGGCAAAAAAACACTCTCCCTGGTTTTACATATCTTCACGTTTTAGCGTCCCTTGATGCTCAAAAATAATTTTATCAATTCAGTTGGTTCGTTTGTCGGCCTGTCTGTCAGTTCACGGCATAGTTTAAAAACTACTTACCAAATTTTAGGCAAAAATTAAGGGTCATATATGGATGACCTGCTAATATTTTGGTAGAGATCATGGCGGAACAATGTCAAAAATGTATTACTAAAAAAACTAGTTATCCGATTTATCTCAAATTTCGCAGAAAAATCAAGTGTTATCTCACAGGAATGAACTTGTAACATTTTGATATGAATCAAAGATAATAAATCAAAATGGCGGTCTAATAAAATATTTAAAAAATCTGAAAATACTAGTTATTAAATTAATTTGAATTTTTATGCAAGCATTAAGTCTGATATAGAAATATACTGGTAAGGTTGTGGTACGAGTTTAAAATCGCGAAACCAAATGGCTTAAAGGTCTTTAAAGAGAATTTTAACTTGATTAGTGGCTTGTTTTGCAATTTTTTTAATCTGAGGATCTGTTGTATGATATGCTAGATTTTTGAGTCTATTCTTGTCTCTTATTTTTTCCCTGATATCAGGGGGGATAGGGCCATATTTCGTTATTTTTTCGGATTTGAATATGGTGGATAAGTTAATAGCGGTTGTAATTTTAGATGTGAGGTCTGCTACAGCTCGATCAAGCTCAAGAAGAGAGGAGATGTCATGGAGAAACGTGACCTCCTTGATTTTTCCTGATAAACTTTTCAATTTTATATTTTTTTAATGTGACAGTCATTGTGAGAATTAAGTGTGTCTCTATAATCGATTAATATCGGGCAATGGTCTGACGAAAGTTTGTGTAACACTGCGAGTAGTGTTATCTCTTTAGTGTTTTTTGAAGGAGAAAAATCAAGGAGCTCAGGTCTGCCTCTCAAACAAATATGAGTATGCTCTACCGCGGTAAGAATATTGAATCTGCAGATATCCTGAGAGTTAAGCAAGGTTAGCATTCTCGTATTAGTCATGTTACATCCCCAATCTCTGTGTTCTGAATTTTAGTCTCCTCCTAAGAGAATAACCTTACTAGAATTAAACATATTTATGAGATTGTTTATGTTGACATTTTTGTGTTTAAAGGGGTTACAGTAGACCGAACCCACAGTGAGTACATGATATTTATGGGCAATTTTTGCGTATGTGCCCGCAATCCCGTTGTTCGAATTTGGGATTTCATACGCAATTAATGTTTTTTGATTAGTAATAGAGTTCTGCCACCCTGTTCCTTCTCTGTCAGTTCTGAAAACGTTATAATTTGGAAAAGTGAATCTTTATTTGTTCTTAGCCATGTTCCCTGGATAAAGAACACATCAACTGATATTTTTTAGAGAAACTTATCAAT
>JAUTXW010000948.1:12500-102704 GCA_030620095.1 Kuschelorhynchus macadamiae
CTACGTTCGATAAAATATTTTTTAGAAATTTTGAAAGGTTATTGAAAGGGGACTGAATACAAGATACTATGGGTCTTAAAGGAATTCCTGGTTTATGAAGCTTGGGCAGGCCATATATTCTGGGAGGTAAGGAGTTTTGAATTAATAGATCTTTAGCTGTGTTTGGTGAAATAAAATTATTAACCTCCTAAATAATAATTACAGCAAACTAAAAAGTGAAATTCCTAAAAATAAAAAAACCCATACTGTATACCAGATACCATGTAAAGATTGTCCTTCTGTGTATATTGGTCAAACTAGCCAACATCTTCACAATAGGTTAAATGGGCATCGATACTATAAAAAAAATACTACAGCACTTAAAAAACATGAGGAAAACTTTAGTCATAAATTTAACTTTGATGAAACAAAAATACTCTTAACAGAACCACACAAAAGAAAACGCGAATATCATGAAATGATCCACATAAAAAACAATCCTCAATCCATAAACGATAAATCGGAAATAGCTGGTCTCAATAAAATATATTTTAATATTCGTAATTAAATTTTCCACCTTAAAATTAGAAAATATGCAGTTCTCTAATAAATATTTTATTAAATAATTCATTATTATGTTTTTTAACTAGTACCCCAAAAAAAATACACTTTTATTTTGCAAATGGATACCAAATGAGAAATGAAATGACAATGGTATTTTGGATGTTCGTAAAATAATTTCTTTTAAACTCTTACAGCACAAAAAAACAACAGAATTCTCATAGCAACTACATGTCTTATTTGTAATATAGTAGCAGTCGACTTTAATACTCGTGTTCGTTCTACGTATATGACTGACGTATTATATTTTCACGTTGTGTGTGTTTTTATTGTAATATACAAAATGTCAGCTTCGTGTTATATGTCTCATATGTGTTACACAATTTGTTATCGCATTTAATGCATTTTGGATCTTTGTTTCTGATGGTAAGTTTATTTTTTGTAAAACGTATATATTTATTTAAGGTCAATTTTACTTTTAGACACGTTATAAACCAGTTGAAAAAGTTGTACGAAAGTCAACGAAACGTCCTGGAAAAAAAAATAAAATTATGTAACTGCCCACTACCTCGCAGTTTACTCTACTGAACCAAAATTCCCAAGAAAACTTTGCTGAAACTTATATATTTACAATGGTTCAAGAAACATTCAATGATCATATATATATATATATATATATGTATATATATATATATATATATAAATAAATATATGTATATATATATATATATATATATATATATATATATATATATATATATATATATATATATATATATATATATATATATATATATATACAGGGTCCTGCAGCTCACCTCCCGTCTTTTATTATACCTAAACCATTTATTTTAGAAAAAATATTTAAAAGCCACTATATGCTGTTGATTAGAGAGCACATTTTAAAAATTATATATATAATTATATTATAATATTCTTGATTATACAGGGTGTTACAAAAAATAGTGGCGCATAAAAGTTGAATTTTTTAAAATGGAACACCCTATATTTTTTTACATTTTTGGAACACTCTTTGCCTAGTCTACAGACTCCTAGAATATTATCTCTCTTTTTTTAATAGTTTCGGAGAAAAAAGGTAAAATCGAAGAAAAAAATAAATTATAGTCTACATTTAAAATATTTATAAAAATTAGATAAAACATCTTAAAAGCTAAAGTAACCTAGTAGCTTACTGCAAAAGGTTTATAGTTATTCTGCTACGAGTATTATAAGTCTTACTTATACAGGGTGACCCAAATTCCATGTCAAACGTTGCAAAATAAAAAATTATTTTTCTCCATTTTTTCAAATGGAACACCCTATATATTTTTTTTCTGTCAGGTACAGAATTAACAGATCAACATTTTTTATTATTACACTTATCTCAAAATTCCTGAAGGTTTTTGAAATATTCTTAAAAAACTAATGTTGTACTTTGTTTTTCAGTACGATAATTGAATAAACTCACTAGTAATGTGGAAAAATGGAACACCCTATATATATTTTTTTTCTGTCCGATACAGAATTAACAGATCAACATTTATTATTGTTACTTATCTCAAAATTCCTGAAGGTTTTTGAAATATTCTTAAAAAACTAATGTTGTACTTTGTTTTTCAATACGATAATTGAATAACCTCACTAGTAATGTTCATACCTTCGCGATTTTAAATATTAGATAGGTCAGCGTAGTTCTAGCTATGGGGAAAATCCTAAAATCCTAACATTTTTTCTAATTACGTTTGCTGCATAAAATTTAAATTACTGCCAAGAGTTAAGGCTCGACTTAAGGTGTAACAGCTTTATTTAACATTATTAACAAATATCTAATTATTGCTAAAATTAATTTTTACTTAGAACATATGTTCGATATGTCTTCCATTCTCTTCGAGGCATAAACGAAGACGGGTATGAAAAGATCTTCCTACTATTCTTAATACTTCGGGCGTAATACTTTGAAATGCGGTTCTAATCCGTTGCTGCATATTTTCGGGAGTTGTTGGAGGTTTGTTGTAAACAATTTCTTTAACGTAGCCCCATAGAAAAAAATCTAATTTCGTTAGATCAGGCGACCGGGGCGGCCACGCACTTGCTCCCTGTCTTCCAATCCATCGATCTGGAAAATTATTATTTAAATGATCCCTAACTGGCAACGAAAAATGTGCTGGAGCACCATCTTGTTGCAACCACATTGTATTTCTCAGATTAACCGGCAAATTTTCGCACAAATTTGGCAAGTGATTCTCTAGGAAGTCGAGATACATGGCTCCAGTTAAATGTCCATTAAAAAAATGGGGACCAATAACATGTTCACCAATAATTCCCCCCCACACATTAACTGACCATCTGTGTTGTAGATCAAGCTGCCTAAAAATTCTTGGATTATGGTCGGCGTAGTAATGGTAGTTATGACGATTTACAAATCCATTCTTATGAAATGTGGCCTCATCAGAGAATAAAACTTTATCAAAAAAATCAAAGCTTAACCTAATTTTAGCTTGTGCCCAATTACAAAAGTCAACACGTTTCTCAAAATCTGCTGGAAGGAGTTCTTGATGCAACTGAATATGATATGCATGAAATTTATGGCTCTTTAAAATTCGCTGAACAGTTCTTTCGCTTACTCCTACGGCATCCCCGACTGCTTTTTGGCTAACAGAAGGATTTTCCGTGACAGCTAATAGCACAGCTAATTCATTTTCTTCCGTTCGAACGGGCCTATTTCTAACTGGTCTTGTATAATTTACATTTCCCGTTGCCATAAATCTCTTTAATAAGTTCGTCATGCTACTTCTGTCTGGGTGCCTTCGTTCTGGATAATTTTGCGCATAAATCCTACTGGCCAAAAAGGCATTTCTATGCGATTCTCCTAACACAAAAACCATATCAACCAGTTCTTCGCGGGTGTACTCCATGACGATAGAACGTTCAAATAAAACTTCTAAACAGTGACGCAAACAAACGAAAAATGAACTACGTAGAAGGTAAAGACCACTATATGAAAAATCCGATAATTATTTCAATTTGTAAAACTTAAAAAACGAATAAGTAAATTGCCGATATGTTTTAGTTGTTTGACAGTTTCTAGACAATCTGTTTTTCATGGCCTACTTAAATTCTAGTTAATAATTTGGGCAACACTTGTCAATAATATTAAATAAAGGTTAAGGCCGTTTTACATGCTGCAAGTTTCTTGCAGCAAGGGGTTGCACCTGCAAGATATTGCGCGCAACTTGTCTTGCAGACTCTAAAGCGGCAGTTGTATTTCAATTGCAAGTGTCAGCGTATGCCTTTGTACAAGTCTCTTGCAACTTGTAGGAAGACCTGCAGCATGTAAAACGTCTTTACGGCTTAACTCTTGGCAGTAATTCAAATTTTATGCGGTAAACGTAATTACAAAAAATGTTGGGATTTTAGGTTTTTTCCCATAGCTATAACTACGCTGACCTATTTATTATTCAAAATCGCGAAGGTGCTTACTTATGAACATTACTAGTGAGGTTATTCAATTACCGTACTGAAAAACAAAGTACAACATTAGTTTTTTAAGAATATTTCAAAAACCTTCAGGAATTTTGAATAAGTGTAATAATAAAAAATGTTGATCTGTTAATTCTGTATCGGACAGAAAAAAAATATATATAGGGTGTTCCATTTTTCCACATTACTATTGAGTTTATTCAATTATCGTACTGAAAAACAAAGTACAACATTAGTTTTTTAAGAATATTTCAAAAACTGTCAGGAATTTTGAGATAAGTGTAATAATGAAAAATGTTGATCTGTTAATTTTGTACCGGACAGAAAAAAAATATATAGGGTGTTCCATTTGAAAAAATGGAGAAAAATTATTTTTTATTTTGCAACGTTTGACATGGAATTTGGGTCACCCTGTATAAGTAAGACTTATAATACTCATAGCAGAATAACTATAAACCTTTTGCAGTAAGCTACTAGGTTACCTTAGCTTTTAAGATGTTTTATCTAATTTTTATAAATATTTTAAATGTAGACTATAATATTTTTTTTCTTCGATTTTACCTTTTTTCTCCGAAACTATTAAAAAAAGAGAGATACTATTCTAGGAGTCTGTAGACTAGGTAAAGAGTGTTTCAAAAATGTAAAAAAATATAGGGCGTTCCATTTAAAAAAATACATGCGCCACTATTTTTCGTAACACCCTGTATAATCAAGAATATTTTTAAAATGTGCTCTCTAATCAACAGCATATAGTGGCTTTTAAATATTTTTTCTAAAATAAATGGTTAAGTTATAATAAAAGACGGGAGGTGAGCTGCAGGACCCTGTATATATCTATATATAAATATTTATACATATATATATATATATATATATATATATATATATATATATATATGGCTGAAATTCTTGCTCTAGGTTGAAATTTCTCTCTTCCAAACAAAAAACAGTTGTCTGTTAACGTAAATCAAATAAATCAAACGAAATTAAAGATTCAATTCGCGCAGACGTAGTAAAATCACAAAACAAAAATTAATCAGAAAAAATTAAACTAACAAAATTTCAAGTTAAAGTACAGAAACGAATAACAAAATAAATAACAAAGGCAAAGCACTTTGTTAAAGATAACCCTCAAATTAAAATACTCAAACCTGATAAATCTAATAAAACAGTCGTAATGAATTCAAACGATTATAAAAGAAAAATGAATGAACTACTCGGCGATACAACTTTTTTTTTTAAACAATTTATTGATAAAATTAATATTCATAATAATTACAAACTTGTATCGCTTGATGTGGTGTCTTTATATACCAATATCCCAAACGAATTAGTTCCTCAGATAATAACAAAGAAATGGGACACTTTAAAAAAATACACAACACTTGAATTGGGAGATTTTATCGAGGCTATAAACATTACATTAAACAACAATTACTTTCAATACGAAAAAAGTTTCTATCAACAGGTAAACGGCTGTGCAATGGGCTCCCCAATTTCCCCTTCAATAGCACAACTTGTAATGGAGTATCTAGAAGAAAGTGTTTTGGAGAAAATGGATTTTAATATAATTTTTTTCAAAAGATTCGTTGATGACTGTTTGATGGCCATTCCAGAAGATAAAACTAACAAACTACTAAACGGCTTTAATAATTTTCATCCTAAGTTACAACTCACAATGGAAATTGAAGAAAATAATGAAATAAATTTTTTAGATTTAACGTTAATCAGAGAATTTGCACATAACAAATTAAAAACTAAATGGTATACCAAAGAAACCTGGTCGGTCCGATATCTAAATTTTAATTCCAACCATTAGAACAACCAAAACAATAGTGTAATAATAGGATTAACGGACCACGCAATCGCTCTAACCTCTCCAGAATACCGACCAGGAAAGTTAAACAGGTATTAGTAGACAACCATTATCCAGAAAAAAATATTTTAAGGATTTTTAAACAAAGAACTTATCTTCATTACAACAAAAAGATAGAACCAATAAAGAACCAAAATACTAAATATGTGGCACTACGGTACATACATAACCTATCAGAAAAATTAAAGTATATTCTTTCAAAACATAACAAAACTGTTTGTCATAAAGCACAGAATTTATTAAATTCTCTGTACACACCATTAAAAACTAAAGACCCACAAAAAAAGAAATCAAATGTAATTTAATCAATTCCATGTTTAAATTGTCCTAAAAAATACATAGGTATGACAACACAATACTTAGAAAACCGTATTAAAGGGCATAAATATACTAAAAATGCATTTACTGCTCTTCATAAACATGAACATATAACAAAACATGAGTTTTACTTTAACGCAACCGAGATTTTAACCCAAGATAGAAATTATTATAAACTAACAGTTAAGGAAATGATCGCAATACAAAATGAGAGCCAGGCAGTAAATGATAAAAAAGATATTAGTGGTTTAAGTCAAATATATTTCAACTTAATTAATTAAAAATTTCTATCGGTAAACCATTACCAAAAAAGGCGTATCCTAGCATATATGAATTTTGTATTGAAAATCATATCTTACCCTTACAGCAATGTGGATTTCGAAAAAAATTTTCTAGAGAAGCAGTAGTAATGCAGCTTTGCACACATCAAGTCATTATCTATGGTGTCAAAGGCTTTGCTAAACTCGAGCAAAACCAGTGTTGTTGCCTTACCTTCATCAGTTGACTGGATTATATCATCAACAATGTTTAGTAGAGCAGTCACCGTACTGTGTTGTTTACGAAACCCAGATTGATACCTTGAGAAAAGATTATTATCAGTTATAAACTTTACTATATTAAGATAAAGAAGTTTTTCAAAAATCCTACTAAGAACTGGCAACAAGCTTATTGGTCTAAGGTTGGATAACTGCTCTGAGGATGACACTTTCGGCAGGGGACGAATTAGTGCCGTTTTCCATGAATTAGAAAAGCGTTGGGACATTATACACGAACTAAATATATTAGTTATATAAGGAGTAATGTATCCGCCACACAATCGTATCATCTTTGAACTCACCCCATCTGTACCAACTGCATTGGAACTCAAAGAGGCAATAGCACTTGTCACGTTTTCCTCAAGGATAGGTTCAAGTTCAAATAGACTAATAGCATCAGATTCTAGAAAATATTTGTTAATGTTATTAGAAACACATAGACTAACAGGAATAGAATAAATTTTCTTGGAGTAAATATTAAGATCTCTTAGTGCCCTCCACGTTTGCTGACAACTTTCAAACTGACTAGTGTGATCCAAGTAAGCGCGCTTTGCATTCCTAACCGAGGAAGTGAAAAAATTTCTTATTTCTTTATACGCAACCCAATCACCATGACTTTTTGACCGTTTAAACTTAAACAATAGCTTATTTCTTTGAATTTTCATTTCACGCAAGTCTCCTGTGAACCAGTTTGCCTTTGGCTTAGTAATACGAGGTCTCTTGTAAAGTGCATGCTTATTGAATAGGATGGTTATATTTTTAGTCAGAATTTCAACTTTATTATCTACGTCTTCCGTATAGAATATTTGCTGCCATGCAAGCCTTCGTAAGTCACTTTCAAATTGATCTTGGCTAAACGTATCAAAATTTCTGTATGTTTTATATTTAATACCTTCTCTAGGCACTCTGGCTTTCAATCGGCCATGAACTAACTGGTGATCGGACACCTCATGCACATCAAAATGTTTTACGTCGCCAACCACTAAATTAGAGTTAGAAGCTGCAATTACATCAAGGAGCGAGAAGTTTTGTCCGGTTATACGCGCAGGCTGCTCAACAAGCTGTTTCAGCGAAAATATATCGAGGAAATCATTAAATAACTCGGAGTTCGAATTTGACTGTAATAAGTTCAAGTTAATATTACCCAAAAGAACAAGCTCATCTACAGTAGGCAAGACTGCTGACATGACATTCTCTAGCGAATCCAAGGCCGCTCTAGCATTCTGACTTGGAGGTCTGTACACCACAATAAAGGCAACCGTGACATTACATATCCTAGCTTTTATACACATTTGCTCCACCGCCTCAGCTGAGTAAGAATATTCCAACATTAATTCTGCAGCAAAGAAAGATTTTATATAAAATCGGATTCCACCACCTCTACGCTCATCATTTCTATCAACCCTATAAAATAAATATCCAGGAATACTTACATACTTGGTATCCACTCTGCAACTCAGCCACAAGTATTGATTTGATATTATCTAACGCGGGTACAAGGGAACGTACATTTAGAAGCCCTATCTTAATATTATTAGCCATTTTGTAAGTAAGAATTATACAATATACAAAAGTTATATAAGAAAAGAACAATAGATTAATTTTTATTAATAACAATAAGGTCCTCAACTTGATTTATATTGAAGATTTTAACCAGCGGTTCACTCTCATCCTTTCTAGCATAAATACGCCCATATTTGCACCAAACATATCGGAAGCCATGGTTTCTCAATTTGCGAGCTTCCTTGAAAAGCTCACGAACATGCGCAGGAAGGTCATCATTAATGTAGATAGAATTTTTTTCGCCGGGAATACCGCAGTCGATAGTTTCCAGTTTAGTTTTTTTCTTTCTAAGTTCCAGAACATTGTTCTTCAGCTCAGTGGTATTGAATTTAATCAGTATTGGTTTCCTTTGAGACTGGCTTGATAATGGATTTACAGTGTAATCTTTTCACCCTGAAAACTTAATTTGCAAAATACTTTCTGTACATCAGTAGAAACATTTTCTCCGCCATCCAAACCAACTATGATGATATTGTTGGCCCTGCTGTCCAGGTCTTCCTTACCAACATTTTTCTTGACTGCAGCTAATTCACTTTCAAGACTAAGAACTCTTTTTTTCAGCGAATCCTGTTCTTATATAGGTAATAAATAAGCAAAAAATAATACTAGCCTTTAGGAGGGCTGCTGCCCAGCAACCTCCCCTTTGATACGCCTATGCATTATATAACTGAATTTTGACTTTATCTAAGTTTGTTAAGGACGCCCCCTCATCCTCCGTTTTTTCACTGAACATTCTTTTTAGCTTTTTTCTTCTTTTTTCTAAAATTAGTGTTATGATACTTTTGTAAACCAATAATATGCTTTGCTATTCTTTCTACTGTTTTAAAATTGGGGACTCGATGTAGGGGAAAAGTAATATAATATCTTAGGCGTGGATTGCACCCCTGTTGCTAGGCCCTAGATACGACACTGCTTACTCTTTATTATTTATACATCTGATAGTTTGCAGTCACTATGATATACTACCCAACTATATTGTCACTTTGATTTTAGGGAGCGAGTTAAAATTAAGCCATTGGTAAATCAGCTTAGATGTAAAGACCATTTAAAAAAAACTTTTTTAGAAAGCATACATTTCACTTAAGATTCTTTATAGTAATAGACATATTCCCAATAAAAAAATAAGTAAAAATCTGTATGAATCACTGGTACTCTCACATTTTAATTATGGTGATTTTATATACGGATTTTGTTTCGATAAAGAAAGCAAGTACCGAATCCTAAAAATTCAAAACGCATGCATACTTTTTGTTTGTAGTGTAAGGAAATTTGAACAGGTGCCACATTTATATTGTGATATTGTTTGTCTAAAAATGGAATCCCGTAGAACTCTTCATTTTTGAAATTTCGGGATCAAAATTAGTAACAACCCCGCCTCTCCTGTCTCTGTTAAGTAGCGCTTCACTCAGACGTGCGTACGGTTAATACTAGAAATAGAACTAAATTAGCCATGCACCAACATCAGAGTGCCATCTTTCGGAGAAGTTTTCCTCATACCGCAGTTTGATATTACAATTGTGTACCAGCTGAATTTCTTCATTTAAAAATAAATACATTTAAAACTAAATTTAAAAAGTTTTTGTTTAATTTACAAAGGTCAGATACTATTTTTGTTTAACTATGACGACGCAGTATAGATAATAATATATTTATCTTAAGTCTTTTCTGCCATACGCGTTTTTGTCGGTGTGTAGCTTTGTCCGTTTTCTTGTGAGAATGCACTTGTTGTTTATGTCATCTAAGGGCCGCAACGGAAGAGCTTATTATTATTATTATTATTGTTATGCTGTCTCACAGTATTCCTGTGGTTGCATTTTATGCTGACGGGATTATACCAAGACAGAAAAACAAACAAAAATTGGAAATGAAAAAAAAAAAACAAAAAAAGGAAATGAAAAAAAAAACAACTATTGTGTATCAAGAAATGATCTAACGATGCTACATGTTTTCAAAACGACCGATTTCTGGACGTTCTTGTGAATGTCTGTAGTAAATCCTAATTGAGCCAAATGCGGTGTGAATGTTGTTGGGGTGGGACCTGTTACAGATATGACGAGAGAAACAATGATGACTCTTTCCTGTCTCCACAGCCTTTTTACTTCCATTGCCAAGTGTGTGCCGGTGTATTTGGCGATTTTCTCACTGTATTTCGCTTGGATGTTCTCGTCGTTAGGGTCAGCCATGTCAATTAAATAAGTGATCTTTTTTGGATTGAAAGACTGACGGGTCTGTTTGCGGAGATTGTTTTATCTGTGTGGATGTCAATGTCCCAGAAGAGCTTGTAGTCTTCGTTTTCAAGTATGGATGTTGGTGTATAATGGTAGTAAGGGTCTGTGTTCTCTGTTAGTTTGTATGTTGTGGCTAATGCTTGATGAACGACCTTCGCTTCTGAATTGTATCTCGCGGTGTACTCAGTTCCGGCCATTATTCTACATCCACTCGTTATGTAACCGATCATTTCTCTCTGCTAGTGACATCTATTGCACCTGTTGTTTTTAGTGGTTCTATCCTTGATGATGTGCTTTCAGTAGTTTTTGGTTGCTATGACTTTGTCCTGGATGGCAAGGAGGAAGCCTTCTGTTTCGGGGAACAGCTGCCCTTCTTGTGACCACGTATATGAAAGCTTTTTATGTATGTGGTCTTGCTTTATGTGGTATCTGTGTCTTCCGTAAAGTGTCTTTTCAAACCAGCTGTTCATTTTTCTAATCGTTATTGGATATGGCTGTGTGCGTCTGCTGCGTGTTTCGTTTGAGACAGGTCGAGCACTGTATAATTCTTGTTTGTCTTCACTATTGCCTTGTGGAGGTTAGTTTGTTTGTTGTGGAAGAGTTTTCTGAGTTTGTAAATTTGTTTTTTATTTAGTAACTGTAACTTCCCGTGTTTAGTGAATTCAGAGCGTATGAGAATGTGAATGTTTTCTATATCTGTGTGTGATCATTTAATGATACCAAACGAATTTGTAAGAATACTTAGGTGGCGAAGGTGTTACTAGCTTTCGTTAGATTTCTGGAGTTTAGTTTTGTTTTTAGTAGTTTTTGAGTCTGGTTTTAAATTCCGTCTTGAGCTCTGATTTGATATGAGTTTGGTGCTTGAGCATATTATCTATGGTTTCATTGTTGATTGTTTCCATCGCAGGGTGGTCTTTCCACTGTCCCTTGTTGATATGATGTAGCTTGCATTTACTTTTACTAAATTCCATGTTGATGTCCAGGATAAACGTGTCTGTGTTCTTAAGGAGTTCTTTTTAGCTATACCTGTGCGCTTGCGTATAATTTTATGTATGTACAAGAGATGGTATATTTTGTGTAGGTTATTTTTTTGGTGTTTAACTTGAAATCCGAAGTTTGTGTTATTCAGTGTGTTTGAGAGTGGATTGAGACAGAGGCAGAACCTCAAAGCGCTGAGTGAATCTCCCTAGAATATACCCCGTCTGATGTAGATCTCTTCTATTTCGATGTGTTCTTTTTGTGTTCTCAGGTTGATTTTAGTTTTCTACGTACTCACTGATTTACATAAGAAATTGCCTGAGGTTTTGATTGACTATGTAACCAATGTAAAGGTTTCTATGATTTTTCCTGGTTTGTTCCATGATTATGCTGTCTATAGTTAACTGCTCCTTGCTTCCTCGGCTGATTTTCCTGCACACTTTTTGCTCTTCCGTTAGAATGTTTTTGTGTGTTGTTCTATTCTTCTGGTAATTGTGGCTGTGTTGATCTTATAGAGGATTGGAAGTTGGAAGTAATTTGACGGGTTCTTATTGTCTTGAGTTTTTGGGTTTAAGGTATATTACTCCTTGGGTGAGAAAACTAGGGGGTGTGCTATGTTTTAAAATAATTTCATTAATTTGGCGAGTAAGAGCTTCATGTGTGGAGGTAAACTGTTTGTACCAGAAGTTTTGTATGTTATCTATTTCACGACATCTCCAGTTATGCGTGTATTTGATTATTTCTGCAACTTCTTGTGTTGGCATTGCAAAGTCCTCTTGCTCCTCCAAGCACTTGTGTCTGTCTTCTTCCGCTTTAATCTATGAAGCGTTATTATTATGTAGTTTCGGTTCTGACCAAATGCTTTTCCAGCATTCCGTGATTTTTGGTTTGGTCGATGATTTTATTACTCGTGCCTCTTCATTACTCATGGTTTCTTGGTAGAATTTTTTTTTTCGCTCGAGTAGATGTGGGCGTCACTCTCCAAGCAACTTAACCTAGATAGTCTTAGGTTGCTCCGTGAGGTTTCAAAGGTTAGGAGGGGTTTAGGATAGCTTAAGCTGGTATTATTATTTTTATTATTTTAATTTGTCCACGGTTAGAAACGAAATCCGTTTTATCCTAATCAAAATGCCTCCTTAGCTATTACATTTTACTTTTTTAGAGAGATCATTTTCTAATTTTTATAAATATCTTATAGATCCCACCAAATAAGATATCTGATAAATCTAGGGCACAATCCCCCCGAAGACGCAAAATCTCAAACAATTCTTTCGTGCGGATATAAAACTACGCAACAGCCTGATATATATGTCGAAAAGCCCCGACAAACTTATTTATATGTTTATTTGGAAGCTTGAAAGTTGGAAAAACGAATAATATGAAAATATACCATAACGAAAGTTTGATTTATATAAAGGAAATATTGTTGGGGGATTAGGGTAAAAAACGTTCGGGAAATGACTTAAAAAGCTTTGGTAAACAATTTTTTGATGAAAGTTTTTCAGATATCAAGAAATGTATATATGGCAATGGATTTAGACCTATCAAAATATTCAGGAAACAAAAATATAAAATCTCTGTCAAAATATAGTAAATTACATAACACATGTTGAAACTAAATCTTTCAACGGGAGGTATTTAGCTCTAGGCTATGGCCGAGTGCAGAAATCCTTTGAGTTTGAAAATGACCACTTTTTACTTTCTCGTAAAGGGAAGTACTGTAACCGTGAAAAAATAACCCTACGAGATTTTTTCAGATCTTCATATGTCAGGGTCCCTAGATGAAGAAAAACATGTTTTGGCAATTCCGTCGGTCTGTCTGTCTGTCTGTTCGCGACATAGCTAAAAAACTACTTACCCGATTGACTTCAAATTTTGGTCAAAAATTAAGGGTCACATGGAGATGACCTGGTAACAATTAGGTAAAAATTCAATATAGCGAAACAAAATGGCGACCTAGATAAATGTTTAAAAAATTATTATTAAAAAACTACTTATCCGCTTAATCTCAAATTTTCCATCAAGTATTATGTTAGAATCAACTGGTAACGTTTTGATGCGAATCCAAGATGGCGGAAAAAATGGGGGCTTAATAAAACTCAGCCTAAAAAACTACTAATGGACGGATTTCAAATTGTGTCCTATAACTAATTCTGGTATAGAGGTGAACTAGTAAAATTGTGGTACTAATTTAAGATGGCGAAGCAAAATGGTGGCCAAATAAAATGTTTATAATAGTGAAAAAATCACCCTTTCAGGTTTAACATATCTTCACGTTTTAGCGTCCCTAGGTGTCAAAAAATATTTATCAATTCCGTCGATCCGTCTGTCGGTTTGTCTGCCTGTTAGTCAGTTTGCGGTATAGCTTAAAAACTACTTATCAGATTGATTTCAAATTTTAGTCAAAAATTAAGGGTCATATGCGGATAACCTGGTAATATTTTCGTAAAAACCTAAATTTGGCGTTATATAGGAATGAACTTGTAAGGTTTTGATTTGAACGTAAGATAGCACAACAAAATGGCGGTCTAATAAAATATTTAAAAAATGAGTCTGAAAAAACTACTTATTAGATTGATTTCAAATTTTTTGCAAATACTAAATGTGATATAGAGATAAACTGGTAAAGTAGTACCAGATGGCGGAACAAAATGGCAACCAAAAACTTTTTTTCAATTGGCTTTAAATTTTGCAGAAAAATTAAATGTGATATAGGGATAAACTGGTACGAATTCAAAATGACGTAACAAAAAGGCGGTGTGTGTCAATGTAAAGGGAAGTATTGCAATCGTGAAAAAATCACCCTTCCTGATTTTTTCAAATCTTCACTTTTTGGGATCTTTAGATGCCAGAAAACAAGTTTTCTAAATACCGTCGATCTGTCTGTTTGTCCGTCTGTCTGTTCGCGGCATTGCTAAAAAAACTATTTACCCGATTGATTTCAAATTTTTGTCAAACATTAAGAATCATATTGGGAATGACCTGGTAGCATCTTGATAAGAATCCAATATGGGGAAACAAAATGGCGGCTTAGATAAATGTTAAAAAAAATTACTAAAAGACTGTTTATCCAATTTACCTTAAACTTTGCACAAAAATCAAGTATTAGGTAGTAATTAACTAGTAAAATTTTGGTAAGAATCCAAGATGGCGGCTTAAGAAAATATGTAAAAGTTCAGCCTACAAAAACTAGTAATTAGATTAATTTCAAATTTTGTACAAGAATTAATAGTAGTATAGAGATGAACTGGTAAAATGTTGATACGAATTCAAGATGGCGGAACAAAATGGCGGCTGAATGAAACGTTTGTAATCGTGAAAAAATTGCAGGTTTTACATATCTTTACATTTGTTTTCACAATTCCATTCGTCTTTCTGTCAGTTCGCGGCGTAGCTGAAAACTACTTACCCGATTGACTTCAAATTTTGGTCAAAAATTAAAGGTTATGATGTGGGGATGACCTGGTAAAAATCCAAAATGACGGAACAAAATGGCGGCCTAGTGAAATTATTACTAGAAACCAATTAACTAATTTATCTCAAATTTTGCACATAATACTGTAATATTTTGATATTAATCCAACACAGCAAAACAAAATGCCGGCCTAATAAATCATTTAAAAAATCAGTCTGAAAAACTACTTATTAGATTAATTTTAAATTTTGTGCAAGCTTTAAGTGTAATATAGAGACAAACTGGTAAAGTTCTGGTACCAATTCAAGACCGAGAAATAAAATAGCGGCCAAATAAACTGAACAACAAATCAATGAAAATAGTCGTTTTATTCAATTGACTTAATATCTTGCCTCACAATTGAATGCGATACAGGGACTAACTGGTACGAATTCAAAATGATGATACAAAATGGCGGTCTTAAAAATCAGTCTGAAACAAATTCAATTTATTTAAAATCATGCCCAAAAATAAGTGTGGCTATTCCCAACGAAAGGAAATATTCATAACAAGGGAAGTTCCGGGTAAAAGAAATTTACCGATTTTTTAGTTTGTTGTTAGCTTGAATAATAATAGTCTCATTTTATGAAAAATCACGGAAACATTATCAGCGGGATATTGTTCCTTTAAATATCTAGATACTACCACAAATTCTTAAAATGTTTGAATTAATGTTTAATACAATCAATTTTTTTTAGTTATTACGGGCGGTTTTGTGACATCGTGACAGCTTAACGCTCGCCGCGCGGAGCTCTATTTTCGACATTAAATTAAAATTATTAATAAAAGAGATAGAGTTGAGGAGGGACTTTTTTATTGGAAAATTACAATAAGACCAGACCGTTTTTTCAAATCTTAAATGTTAATAGTTTCCGAGTTATTTGAAATAAACAAAACTCTTTTTTCAATCTTAATTTGTTAATAGCTTTTTGAAATTTTTTGTTGGGGTTTCAAACTTTGAAATGAAAATGAAACTTTTCTATTGATATGTCCCTGAGTGGGTCGGGAACATTAACGCAATGTAAAATCCTGTTTTGAGTGTTCGGTTAGATATTATAGGATTATTATTATTAGAAGTTGGTTTTGTGTCTATCTATTTAAAAGTTGAAATATGACCTAATATAATGCGGCCAAAAAAATATATATTTATATATACGTATAGTAATTGTCAAAAAATCACCCTCCCAAGTTTTTACAAATGCAGGTTTTCGGGTCCCTATCCCAAAATATGTTGTCTTAATTCCGTCGGTCTTTCTTTCTGTCTGTCTGTTTGTGGAATATGTAAAAAACTACTAAGACTTCAAATTTTAGTCAAAAATTAAGGTTCATATGGGGAAGACCTGGTAACATTTTGGTAAAAATCCATTATGGCGGAACAAAAAGGTGGCCTAGCGAAATGTTAAAAAATTTATTACTAAAAACTCCTTATCTTGTTTACCTCAAATTTTGCCCAAAAATCAAGTATTACGTAGGAATGAATTAGTTTAATATGAGTCCATGATGGCGAAACAAAATAGCGGTTAATAAATTATTAAAAACATCGACTTATTAGGTCGATTTTAAATTTTGTGCACGAATTAAGTGTGATATAGAGATGAACTGGTGCAAAAAAGTCACCCTCCCAGGATTTTAAAGATCTTCACGTTTTAGGGTTCCTGGATGCCAAAAATATATATTTCTCAATTCCATCGGCACAGTTAAAATATTACTTACCTGATTGACTTCAAATTTTGGTCGAAAGTTAGGGCTCAAACCGGGATGATAACACTAAAAAAACTAACTGTCCAATTTACCTTCAATTTTGCACGAAAATCAAGTATTATATAGGATTGAACTGGTAACATATTGGTACGAATCCAAGATGGTAAGACAAAATGGCAGCCTAATAAAATATTATAAAATCAGCCTGAAAAACTACTTATTAAACTGATTTCAAATTTTTTGCAAAGAATTAAGTGTAATAGGTGGATAACCTGGTAAATTTATGGTACAACTTTAGGATTGGGAAGCAAAATAACAGCCAAATAAAATGTTTAAAAAATTAAGATAAAAAACCTTCTTATGCAATTGACTTCAAATTTTCCACAAAATTTAATTGTGATATAGGGACAAACTGTTAAAAATTTTGGTAGGAATTCAACATAACGGAACAACATGGCGGTCTATTATTTCCAAACATAAAGTGTGACATATGAAGAAACTGGCAAAATATTGTTACGAATCCAATATAATATACTCATATATTACATAATATAATCCAATCAAAATTGTGCCCATAAAATTTTTGAAAAGATAGTACCTATCATGTATTACTAAATGACTATATGCTGAATTAAATTCGGTTACACTTTACTATTCCTAATAAAAGCAAAGATTCATAACGAGGGAAGTTCCGGGTAAAGGAAATTTACTGATTTTTTTTCTTTTATATTTTAAGACATCGCTACTCTAAGAGATACAAAAAACAAAATTTAAAAAGGTAGAAAAATTACATAACCTATATTTTTTAAATGGGACACCCTGTATATTATTTCATTCAATGGGTCTCTCCTTACCGATTATAAATATACTAGGTTTGAAATTTTTATCCCTAAAGACAACGGAGAAAATTGACAAAAGCTGTTCCATAAAACGCATTGTATTCCTATTGATTGTGACTGCTGATATTAATGGGCCTACACGCATTGCGGGGGCTGGCGGGAGTGTAGCTACGTCACATTTTAATATACCTAGACGATAATCGAAGAAAAATCCTACTACTCTTGCTTTAAGTGTAACTAGGTGTCAAAATATAAAAGAAAATTCTGTACATTTTCGTAAGACTAAAAAGAATCTTCAGTAGGATTTTTATTTTTATTTACTTTCCAACACTAGTGTAAAAATGCTGAGTAACTGCTTTGATCAATTGTAAACAGGTCCCCGCAAGGATAGTCAGCGCCCGCAAGCCAATATTTTGGAGCCCCTTAAATATCGTATGTAAATAATATTTTAAAAAATAAGAACGTAGTTTATACATATATTTTTAAATTTCATTGTTGTCTTTATTTTTTGTACAGTTTAAAAATATTATATGTGTATAAAATATGTGATATACAGGGTGTTTGTAAGAAAATAAGATAAAAAAGGTTTATATAAGTATGGGTATGCAGTTTTAGTTTGTTTTTCGAGATACAAGGTGTTAAAGTTTTACAAATTAGTAATTCCGAAATAGTAAGAGTTATTTGATTAAGATTTGGAACAACCTCATAGGTATTTAAAGGCTATATTTTTACAGTATTCAGCAGTCTTTAATTGAATCATGGGCGTAGGTATGGGTAACCATCCTTGACTTTCTTAGTAAAAAAATAGTATACTAATAAGTTTTTAAGAAAACTACTAGCTTATCATTTAAGGCAAGTAAAAATAAATAAAAATGCCTGTTAGTATTCTATGATATGGCAAGTCGTTTTCGAAAAAAAAATCTTTGGTCCAGTTTTAATTGGAGTTAGAATTGCCAAAACTCTACAAAAGTAATTCGTTGGATCATTCCAGGAAAAAAGTTTTAATAAATATTTGTGCGCAAAAGCCCTATTCTAAAAAAGTCTATATCTAAAAAGTTTTTTTTGAAATAATCCAAGGTATCACTTATAGAGTTTTGAGAAGTTTTGACTTCAACTAAAACTGGATCAGAGGTGCCAGAGGCATGGATTAAAATAGAATTTGTTTTTTTTTCTCGAAAACAAATACACAAATTAATATTTTTTGTGTATTTTTACTTTCTCTAAACGAGTAATTTTTTAAAAATAATTATCATACTATTTTTTAAAATAAAGTCAAGGAATACTTTAAACATATAGCCCTTAGATACCTATGAGGTTGTTCCAAATCTTAATCAAGTAACTCTTATTGTTTTCATATAACTAAATAAAGTCGTATTTGTTTTTAAATTTTAAACATCTGCAGATCCATGTTCATATTATGTACTTTTCGTTTCATTTTCTTACAAAGAATCTCCTTTTAAACGTTGGCGCATGTTTTTTGAGACACATTTTGACATATTTGATTTCAATTTTGTAATGAATAGGGGATGCTTTTCTGGCAGAATAATTCTAGGTGGTTCGACACTGTTTTTTTCTAATTATTGATGATAAATGGTGGATTTTATATTAAATTTGGCATAATAATATAAAATAATTAAAACATTTCTGACAAATGATAAATAGATTTAAACCATTTTCATAGGGTAGGAAATCCATTTTTGCCTATATGGAATGCATGTCACTGAATTATATATATATATATATATATATATATATATATATATATATATATATATATATATATATATATATATATATATATATATATATATATATATATATATATATATATATATATATATATATATATATATATATATATATATATATATATATATATATATAAATATAAAAATTGCACATAAAGGTCACAAACTTTTAAAAAGAAATTTTAGTCAATTAAAGCCCACTGTTCCTAAAAATAAGAAAACTCACGTAGTATATCAGATTCCTTACAACAATTGTAATAAAGTATACATCGGACAAACCAGCCAATACCTTGGTAATCGGATAAACGGTCACAAATATGATTAAAAAAAACAAAACGGCTCTAACAAACCACGTTGTAGAAAATAGCCATAGTTTTGATTTTGAGAACGTAAAAATTTTAAGAACAGAAAATAACACAAAAAAAAGAGAGTTTCTCGAGATGATTGAAATACAGAGAAATACAGATTCAGTAAATTCAAAAACTGACATAAAAAAATTGAGTAATATATATTATAACTTAATTAAAAACTAGCAGTGGAAGTAAATATTCTTATATTTCAATGCCAATAGTTTCTTCCCTGTAGCATCCGTATGCAGTAGGAAAGGAATTTCATCTGATAAATAATAAATAATCTAACATATTTTGGCAGTCGGCATAAACAACTCGACATCCAAACCTTTCACCTATATGTGTGACAATTAATAAAATTAGTATTTTTAATGTGTTTGTCGTCTCAAAAATTAAAAATGTACTGTGTAACTAATTTTCGTTTTATGTTGTTTTTAAACTGTGAACAATGAATCTATATATATATATATATATATATATATATATATATATATATATATATATATATATATATATATATATATATATATATATATATATATATATATATATATATATATATATATATATATATATATATTTTTTTTTTTAATTTTATTTTTTATTTATTAACTCAATTTCATACAATTTGTAAAATATATAATTGATCTAATTGATTGGTTTATGGGCAATATAATGAGTTACTATAAATGTGAATGGGGAAGCCAGGGGGGTAACCACAAACCTGTATCAATCAATAATTATTTTATTGTTAACAAGTAATTATAATTAGCACCTCCTCTTTTAATTTAAAAAAGCACAAAATGTGTCAAGGTTGTTATATATGTATGTTTTACTTTTTTTGTTAAATATTTTTATATTTATATGTTCTCTTATTTCATTAGGCAGCATGTTGTAAAATTTTATGGCCAGATAATCTAAAAATCGTAAATTTATATTTCGATAATTTAATGGTAAGGTCAGATGATTATTGTTATTTTGTCTTGTGTATTGGGCATGGTTAATATGATTTAGAGTTTTATTTGTTTTGTGTATAAAAGAGCATAGACAATGTATGTACAATAAATCTATACTACTAATTTCTTCGCTATATAATAGCTTTGTTTAGTAGAGCCTGTTTTTATTGAAAATTATTTTTAGGATATAGTTTTGAATAAGTTGCAGTGAGCGAAGATTACTTTTGTATGCTCCTCCCCATATTATTAGTCCATACCCAAGTAGAGTTTCTACTAAAGATTTATAGATCAATTTTATCAATTTTATCAATTTACTACTCAAAAACTCTCTCAACATATAAAATTTGTATATAAGAATGCGCAGTCTGTTTGTTAAGTGTATAATGTGGTCTGTCCATTTCAGGTGCTGATCGATTATTATTCCTAGATATTTTGTGTTCTTAACTGCTTTAATTTCAGTATATGGGTCGTTGATAACAATACTATCAAAGGGAGGTCTATTAGCATTTGTAATTGAGAAAGCTATATAATTTGTTTTGGTGACATTAAGTGAGAGTTTATGGGAGTCAAGCCAGTTTTTAACTATTTTTTTTAACTTGTTTGTTCCCAAGTATCGCCTGAGAATATTAATGCTGTGTCGTCTACATGCGGACCAGCGCTTATGCCTACTCTCCTCATCATCGTCACTGCCACGGTCGCCATCCTCGCCCAGAAAGTGCACCTTTTCCCATCGGTCCAAATACCTAAAAATACAAAATTACATTTCACCATAATTTAAGCATACTTGGAATGTTCCTATAACTAAATAAATATCCACATATTTAGTGCTTCAAGTATAGTCCAAACCGTTACACGCCTTGGTTAAGTTGTAAAACAGAGAACATAGAACATAATTTACACAATAGAAGTGAACATTTGGAAGGCAAGTTTCGGCAGTCTCTTCCCACATTCTTGAAGTTAAGAAAATTCCATTTGAGTTGGGACATTTTTCCGCCACAGATGTTTTCTATTTGACTTCCAGTTTACCTTCTTCGTCCTTTATGACAGTTTTTCTGAAGTATTTTTACAGGGTGTTATAAATTCGATGAGATAGCACTGGCATCCCAAAAACCGTAGATACGAGGTTGATATTAATTTACCGTTTATTTTTAAGTTTAAAAGCGAATTTAAATATGTTATAAAAAGTATAGGGTCTAGAATAGTACCCTGAGGAACACCTATTTTAATTTGTAATGGATCACTAATAGTATTATTTATTTTAACATGTTGATATCGTTCTGACAGGTAGCTGGCAAAGACTTCCAACACTGCGCCCCGTATCCCACACTGCATAAGGATATTAATCAGTTGGTCATGAGGAACAGTGTCAAACGTCTTTGAGAGGTCATGAAAAATAGCCAAGCTTTTTTTACTGGTATTCAGGCTATTTACAATGTCTGATGTGAGGCAATACGTGGCGTCTGATGTACTTAGGCCTTCTGTAAAACCAAACTGTTTATCTGACAAAATATTAAACGTTTTGAAAAATTGGGTCAATCTATTCTTTAGGCACTTCTCAAAAATTTTTGAAAAATTATTTAAAATGCTTATTGGTCGATAGTTTTCTATATTGTTTTTAGAGCCTGCTTTATATACGGGAGTAATTATTGATTCTTTAAATTGTTTTGGCACTATTCCTGTTTTGAAAGTTAAATTTATGATATGTGTTAAAGGCTTTATTATTTCCAAATGAACCATTTTTATAAGTTTTGACGTTTCCATCATTACCGGGGGCCACTATCGTTTTTCAGAGCAGCAATTTGATTTATTATCTCATTTTCCGATACAGGTCTTAGATACACGGATGCCATATTACTAGTTTTTGTTTTAAAAGGATGTTTGGGTCTTTGTATCTTTTGTGCCATTTTTATATATTTATAAAGTAATTGTTGCAGTAATTGGCCATCTCAAGATTATTTTGAAATGTCTTAGTGTCGGCTACAACAGCAAAAGGAGTGTTTGTTTTTTTGTTATGAATATTTGTAGCATCATCTATTAATTTATAAGTTTTTTTAATATTGCGATTTTTTTGTATTTGTTCTTTGAGTTTTTATTAATTTGTTAAGTTTATTACGATATGTTTTGTATTGTATTTCTAAGTGTATTGATGGATTTTTTAAGAGTTGTTTCTTTAGTTTATCTTTATGTTTGATAGAGGTAATTAGACCCTCTGTTATCCATTCCTTTATTTTCTTATTTTTTTTTGCGATTGATATTAGGTTTTATTGTACATTCTTTTTTTATATTAATAAATATATTGATAAACATATTCATTGCTTCCTCAGAACTATTTAGGTTAAGAATTTCACTCCATTCCTGTGCAGATATTGTCTGTTTAAATAAGTAATTATCTAGATAAGTATAAGTATCAGGGTTGATATCTCTATGCATATTTGTAGTTACACTTTCTTTCTTGTTGTTTATGTTTAAAAATACTGGCAAGTGATCAGTAAGATCACTGTCCAGTCTAAATGATTTAATATTTAGTCCCTGGTTTCTTAGCTTTTGTCTAACAAAAATATGGTCTAAGCAAGTTGCAGTATTATGCGTTATTCGAGTGGGTGAAATGATATAGGGTAAGAACCCATGGCTTCTAAGCAAAGAAAGGTAGTCATTAACGTGATTACATTCCCTATTTATAATATCAATATTGAGATTTCCTGTAAAAATTTCTATACTACCAGTAAGATTATTATCAAAATATGATTTTAGATCCTCAAGAAAAGCCATTTCCGGTATTGGAGGGGGTTTATAAACAGCGGTTACACCAATAGAAGTATTTTCAACTTTGATATTAAGTCTAGTAATTGTTGTTTTGGAAATATTAAACCTGACATGCCTCACTTCCACAGCGAGCTGTGAATTGACAAATGTTATAATACCATCATTTCGTTTGTAGTTACCTCCGTTATAGTAGGTATTATATCCAGAAATTTGAACTAAAGTTTCATTCAATTCGAAACATTCACTAAAAATAACAATATCACAAGAATGCAAACCAAATTGTTCAAAAAACACTAAAAACTGATCGAAGATTTTCTTTATACTACGTATATTTACATGTAACACATTCAAAATTTTACCCTGCACTACTAGTTTTTGCTTCAAGGCAGTACAGTCTATCAGCTGGCCATCAAGATCCCTCCCGACTCTCTCCAAATCATTTAGCAATTCATCTTCTAAAATAACGAAAATTATTAAAAAAAAAATGAATTTGGTTCAATGTTTATATAAATTCCATGAAAGAGGGTGATTAGGGAAGAATCACAAATGCTCAGCAGGGTCAACCCAACGGTAACCAACAAATCTGCAAAATGTTTCTGTAAATAATCACAATATATAGTTTTAATCATCAATGTTACCATAATCTATTTTGCTTTTTGCTACCTGCAGGTGTTATTGGTATGTTGGACAAACCCTATGGTCATTGGCCGCGTGGAGTATATCATATTTAGTTTTGTATTTATTGTTTGCTTGTTCACAATTTATGCACTTTTTATTTTGTTTTTGACAGTCCGGTTTCAAGTGTGCACCACCACAGTAAGCACAAATCACATTGTTTTTACAGGCACTGCTTTTATGATATAGGCCCCTGCACTTGAAACACTGTAGTACCGATACATCTTCATAGACATAAAATCTCTCCCAGTCAATATGTAATCTCCTATCACACATAATCTTATTATATAAGCCGGGTGTATATTCCATGTATAAATTGCAATTGCCAGTTTTTAGTTTTTGTATATATGTAACTTTGAGGATATCTTCATCCTTAATAAACCTATTCTGCTTCTTTATTGATAACTCAATCTCTTTTTCAGTCATTGTTTTACAAAATCCCATTACCTTAATTCTTGGATTTCTTAATTTAGTTTCTTCCACGCAATAATCTTTAAGTAGTTTCTGCTGTGCCACCTGTTTGAGTTTCTGTATGTCTTCATTTGTACTACATCTTATAGTTATGCTTCCTTCAGAAGTTTCTCTCACTTTGCTTACAGCAATATTAAGGTCTGATGGATTTATGCTTGTAACAATGTCCATTCTGGTATTTTGAGAATTTTGGCGTTTCTTAGGTTTTATTATTAAACTTGGAGTGTTTGTTACAGGTTTTGATTTTGTTGTCCCTGGTTCTCGATTCTTTAATAAACTAGCATAGGATCTTTCATCACTTATTCGATTGTTCTTCTTTAATTTTAACTATTCTTGGCTTCTATAAGTTGCATTGCATTTTGCATTCAGTAAATTTTGAAAGAGTTCAAAAGTCTCGAATCGGCGACACTTTATGCAATGAAATTTCGTTATCCTTTTATTTAACAAAAGCACCTTAATCTCTGACGATGTTATATAGCATTCCATCTTGGCTTGCTTTGGTTTCACTTCATGTTTTATAAGAAGTTAACAGGTAGAAAACATCCAACTGAATTTTATAGTTTATGGACACCTTTACCATAGGAATGTCCTTAATGTCTAATACAAAAAAACGTTTATTGATTATAAGATGCAGTTATTCCAAATCGAATTTTCGGTAAAATTGATAAATTTGAGTAAATACAAAACTATGTAACATCTCAGAATTCCGAAAATTATATGTAGAACATGTTTTCAATATTTTAAACACCTACAATTAAGATTATTCCCAAAAGTTTTTAAGAGCACATAATCGACGTCACTTTTTTTTTTTTTTTAATGCGACTTCTTATAGTATTATTTTTCTCTTGAAAGAAAGTATTGTAATCGTGAAAAACGTTTCAACGTCCCTAGATGACGAAAAACGTGTTTTATCAATTCCTTTGGTCCGTCTGTCTGTTCGCGGCGTAGCTAAAAAAGTACCTAACCGATTGACATAAAATTTTGGTCAAAAATTAAAGGTCATATGGGGATGACCTGGTAACATTTTGGTGAAAATCCGATTTGGCGGAACAAAAAGGCGGTCTAGTGAAATGTTAAAGAATTATTAGAAAACTACTCATCCAATTTATATCAAATTTTGCAAAAACATCAGGTATTATGTTGAAATAACATTTTAGTATGATTCAGCTTGAAAAAATTGCTCAATGATTTGATTTCAAATTGCGGGCCATAACTAATTGTGGTATGGGGATCAGCTGATTTAGTTAGTAAAATAGTGGTACTAATCCAAGGTGGCCGAACAAAATAGCGACCAATAAAAATGTTGGTAATCGTGAAAAAATCACCCTCTTAGGTTTCACACATCATTACGTTTTATCGTCGATAGATGCAAAAAATATGTTTAATCAATTCCGTCGGTCCACCTGTCTGTCTGTCTGTCAGTCAGTTCGCGGCATAGCCTAAACATTACTTACCCAATTACCCGATTGACTTGATTTTGGTCAAAAATTAAGGGTCATATGGGGATGACCTGGTAATAATTTGGTAAAAATCCAGTATGAAGAAACAAAATGGTTGCCTAATGAAATGTTAAAAAAATTATTATTAAAAAGCTACTCATCCAATTTATCTCAAATTTTGCAAAAAAACATCAAGTATTATGTTGGAATCAACTGGTAACATTTTGGTGTGAATCCAAGAAGGCGGAACAAAATGGCGGTTTAATAAAATATTTAAAAATTCAGCCTGAAAAACATTTTAATCCATGGATTTCAAATTGTGCTTCATAACAAATTGTGGTCTAGGAATCAACTAGTAAAATTGTGGTACTCTGGTGAAAATCGTAAAAGAATCACCCTCTCAGGTTTTACAGTACTTTACGTATTAGCGTCCCTAGATCAGTTCGCGGCCTAACTTAAAGATTCCTTACCCGATTGACTTACATTAATAATATTATTAAAAAAAACTGCTTATCTAATTTATCTCAAATTTTGCCAAACATCAAAGGCTTAATAAAATAAGGATTGATTTCAAATTGTGTGCCATAGCTAATTGTAGTACTAATTCAAGATGGCCGAACAAAACGGCGACCAAATAAAATGTTTGTAATCGAGAAAAAATCACCCTTTCAGGTTTTACCTGTATTCGCATTTCAGTGTTCCTAGATGCCAAGAAATATGTTTTATCAATTCCGTCGGATCATCTGTCGGTCTGTCTGTCTGTCAGTTCGCGGTATAGCTTAGAAACTAACCCGAGTGACTTTAAATTTTGACCAAAAATTAAGAGTCATATGATGTCAGATGATCTGGTAATATTTTGGTAAAAACCCAGCATGGCAAAAAAAAAAATGGCGGCCTAGTGAAATGTTAAAAAATTATGAAAGAACTACTTATCTAATTTATTTCAAATTTTGCATGAACGTCAAGTATTTTGTTGGAGTCAACTGGTAAAATTTTGGTACGCCTCCAAGGTGGTGGAACAAAATGGCGGTATAATAAAATATTTAAAAATTCTGCCTGAAAAACTACTTATTGTTAGGCATAACTAATTGTGGTATAGGGCTCAACTAGTAAAACTGTGATACTGATTCAAGATGCAGAACAAAATTGCGGCCAAATAAAATATTGTAATTGTGAAAGAAATCACCCTTTCAGATTTTACATATCTTCACGTTCCTAGATGCCAAAAAAAACGTAGTTTATCAATTCCGTCGGTCCGTCTGTTGGTCCGGCTGTCAGTTCGCGACATAGCTTAAATACTACTTACCTTGTACTTACCATGAATGACTTCAAATTTTTATAAAAATTGAGGGTTATATGGGGACGACCTGGTAAAATTTGTTAGAGTGGTGTATTATTTGGGGTTAAGATCCAGTAGAAAAGCAAGTAATTTTTTAAATTGTTGACGTTTCGAAACTTAATTGTTCCATCCTCAGGACACATATTATCAGTATTTTTCCTATTCCGTTGCTCCGCATATATTTCTCAGATATTAAGTTTCTAAATGGTTTTCATTGACAATTGTCTTGCTGTTATGTTAGAGTGGTGTATTATTTGGGGTTAGGATAGAGTATAAAAAACAAAAGTCTATTTTTAAATAGTCGACGTTTCCCAACTTTGCTGCATCATCAGGCCAGCATAAACCCCATATTATCAGTTTTTACCTACTACATTCTTAACCTACTCCGTTGGTCCGCAGATATTTTGATCTTCTTGTTGTTAGAGTGAGGTATTATTTGGGTTTACGAAATATCTGCGGACCAACGGAGTAGGTTAAGAATGAAAATATGGGTTTTATGCAGGATATTATTCTCAGATATTAGATCTATGTGTCCTGAAGATGAAATATTAAAGTTACATTTTGAAAAAGGGCTTTTGTTTTTTATACTGGATCCTAACCCCAAAGAATACACCAGTCTAACATGACAAGAGGGTCGTTAACGAAAACTATTTAGAAACTTAATATCTGGGAAATATCTATGGACCAACGAAGTAGCTAAAAACTGAAAATATGGGTTTCAATTCAAGATGGCGTTTTTTATACTGAAATAAAATGGCGGCCAAATAAAATTTTTAAAAAATCACTGTAAAAAATCTTCTTCAATTGAATTTTAAATTTTGCAGAAAAAATAAATTTGAAAACCGGATAAACTGGTACAAATTCAAAATGACGTAGCATAATGGCGGTATGTGTCAATGTAAAAACTGCTTATTGAGTTTATTTTAAATTATGCAGTCAAGTGTGGTATAGATGGAAAGAAAATGGTAAAATATTGGTAGGAATCCAATATGATGGAACATAATTGCGACCAATCAAAACGGAAAGACAATGTATGTAACACATATACACTGTGACTTTGTACTGAACTAAATTGGGTTACAATTCACTATTCCTAACAATTGAAAAAACATCATAAGGGGGGAAGTCCCGGGTAAAGGAAATTTACCGATTTTTTAAAAGATCTGTTCTATCTGATTTCAATAATATGTAAATTTATAACATTTGTTTTAACCAGTTTTGAAATACTAAGCCCAAAAAAGTGGTAATATATTATAAATCGAACTATAAAATGATGTTAAAATAGATAAAATGGGTATATTTTGACCCAGAGAATTTAGGCGGTGGCAAAATAGAACCACTTAGTTCTTAATGTTTCAAAAACCATTATAGCATATATTTATGAAATTAGGGGAGAAAAAATCTTTTTAACCCTCGTAAAAATATAGGGTGTCTCATTAAAAAAAAGAAGAAACATAAATTGTGTAATTTTCGCAGTTTTTCGTTGCTTGTTTGTTTTTTATCATATCAGACGCTAAAATTACAAGTTTTGAATTTATACTTTTTTGCATCCAAAAGATACTGGCCGATAATGTATGTCAAAATATAAAAATCCACCCTGTACACAATAAGTTAATGAGTAGTTTAGTATAAACAGCCAAATTAATCTAATATTAGACCAACCCCCGTATCACCTACCACACACCGCAATAAGTGGCGTAACATATCACAAACCATTAGGGCTTTCAAGACCAGGATAAAATATCGGGAATCTTTTACCTAAATGTGTTTTAACCAGCCCGTCCCTAAATAGTTAATACTTTGGCTGGCGAAATAATGGGCCCTTAAGTGGAAGGGAGGATATAGTTAGAACGACGTTTCAGTAAGCGGTATAGATTTTTCTTAATTTTTTATAAGTGCCTGGTGCTTTCATAGAACACCTGCGCTGTTTTTGTGTTCCAATTACGAAATTAAAATGGGTCTTTTGTTTGTTTAGAGGGTCTATTTTCGTGTTTTTTGTACTTGGATTATAAAACCAACTACTATTTATTTATTCATTTGTATTTAAATTGACATACAATTCAGCTTATTTCTATTCTATTCACGTAGAGAGAGGGAAGGGGTCGTGGGAGTCTGGACCCCCTTTCCCGAAACTTTTGGTATGGGCATGCTTCTTACTAATTTTCCTGAGGTTTGACCGTTTGGACCCCCCGAAATGAATTTCAGGTTTGGACCCCCCCCCCCGTACTGAATTTCTGGCTATGTGCCTGGCTTATTTATTAAAAAAACAAAGAGAAATATTTGCTGGGGATATAAACATTAATTAATTAGATAGGTAAGTGTGATATTTTAACAGACTCGTAGTTAAACTTACTTCCGAGTGTCTGCTTTCTGTCTTGTACTGAAGTACAAGTAGTTACTGAATCTACTTCAACTTTAATTGACCACATATCTGTTAGTTCTACCAATTAAATTCTAACTAAATTAAATCTAAAATCTTCTGTCTTTCAGTTCTCTCTTACCATTATCCAATTGCTTTAAAAACTGATTTAAAGTTAAACACTAATGAAAAAATAGACATAAAAAAACTGGTTTCTATTTCAAGGGAAGAAAATTGACAAGACGTATGTAATATAGAAAATGTAGATGAAAGCTATACATATTTTAAAAACAAATTTATTCAAAACATAAACCTGTGCAAAAAACATAATATAGAATAACAAATAATAACAGAAAAATTAAACCGTGGATTATTCAGGGAATTATAAACTTTATCAGATAAAGGGATAAAATGAAACTAGATTTAAGTAAACAAGAATCTAAGCATACAATTACATATATCGGAACAAATTAACAAAAATAATAAAAAATGCTAAAAATTTATACTACAAAAATAAATTTTATTTATCCAAAAATGATTTCAAAAACAATTTAAAATATCATGGATCAAGCGGGAAATATGAATGAAGACACAAAAAATCGGCAGTATAAATAATGATGATGTAATTACCTTATTACAGCCCCCAAAAAATATGGCTCATATCTTTAATGATTATTCTACCAATATAGAAAAAGCTATGCAAAATAATATAACTAAAATAAGCAAATCATTTACTCCTAAAATTGTAAATAATAATTCTTTTTTTCTCAACCCTATTCAAGAAGAGGAACTCATCAATCAACTTTCTACTCTAAAAAAACGACTCTGCTCCAGGGGAAGACGGTATAACCGCAAAAATTTTCAAAAATATACACAATTTTATTTTATTTATTTTATTTTATGAATATTCTCAGTTTATATAATTAATTTGTGTTTTGAAAAATTTTAAATCCCTTTGGATTGGAAATCTATTGTAATCCCATTTTTTTGAAGGCGGGTAATAGACAAGAAATCCAGCATTACCAACGAATATCATTGATCAATAATTTTGGCAAACTTTTTGAAAAATATCCTAGAAAACGATTAGCTAACTATTTAGAAAACAATAATCTTATTTACCAAAAACAACTCGGATTTAGAAATGTATATAGAACCCAGGATGCTGTTTTTAATTTAAATAATATCCCGCTCACTGAATATCCAAGATGATGGCTTCAGCAACTTCTCCACTGAACTAAGTACACATTTTCTTGAGCTACGCCCCATCAATGGATCTAACCACGATGCAAAGAGAAAAACGTTTATTTTTAAAGATCTTCAAACAGCCACTCATGTTTTTGTTCGCCATGACGCTCAGAAGAAGCCTCTGCAACATCCTTACGATGGCCCGTACCGCGTCGTTAGCCGGGAGATTAAGGCGTTCGTCGTTGACATAAGGGGACGCCACGTCACCGTCAGTATCGATCGACTCAAGCCAGCGTATATCTTGAACAAGGACCCAGAGGACACTGTCACAAGATATGGAGACGGAATACGTCATTCACCCAGCAGGAATCCCTAGAAACGCAGAAATTACCAGAACCAGATGTGTCTCGCAACGAGAAGAAGAAGCACACCAGCCACCAGATGGGAACCATGCTCCCGCATCAGAACCCATCAGCAGGTCACCAGAGCGACAGACCAGATCGGGCAGACATGTCCGGTTTCCCAACCGTTTCCAGGCTGGATTGTCGTGATTCTCAATCACTGGCAGGGGGGTGTTGTGGCGACTGAATGTCTTCCACATTTGTCTGCCAAAGTTAAAATTTGCGCATATCACACTGTATATATTTGTTTTTCTTTTCATTGTTACTGCATAACATACTGTACATATTTATTTTATTTTACATTTACTTTTTTAATCTAGGCTAATTATCTATTGCTATTGAGAAATGTAACAATTTGTAGGTACTTAGTTTTCTGTACATAATTGTGGGAATCCACATTTAGGTCTAATTTAGTTTTAAGGTTCTTGTATGGTACGATTTTAAAATATGTTGCTGTACGTTCGATAGTAGGAACCATCACCGATAGTAAACTGTTTATTGCATTTAGGGTTTATGATAGGAAAATACCGAAACGACCCTTAGTAAAGCTTTCTCCAAATTCCCATTTTACTATCTGTAATGAATGTTTTTATTTTGACCATGGGAAAGTTTACGAAGATAGAAAAAAAACCCCTTTTGCCAACGAATAGGACCAATCAAAGCGAGGAATTTTGGCACAGGGGGTGGAACTTTATGTTCCTTGAGATTTGTATTAATATTAGAGGAGGACTCTGTTTTTGGACTTGCAAGAAGTCGGATGTGAATTTTGTTGTTCTAGTTCAATAAACTTATTTTATTTCGTTTTAACAGTGTTTCAATAAACTATCACAGTTCATATAAAAAAGGAATGTATTGGATATATAGCTAATCAAGCACACACATACGTTCCTAAAGGACTATAGCCGTTGTTAATGGCAATCTGCTTAATAATATTCAGTTCTTTATTATAGTTATCTGATGACATAGGTATAATAATTAAACGATGTACAAAGCTGTTGAAAGCAGCCATTTTATGCGCAAAAGGATGATTTGATGTTTTATGTATTGTTATATCTGTGTAAGATGGTTTATGATAAATTTGAAAATCGTGTTTATTGTTATTGTTCATAATTGTTAAATCCAAAAAAATTATTGTCTTATTTTGTTCGACTTCTAACCTAAATTTAATTTTTTTATGTAAATTATTTATAAAATCTAAAAATTATCTTAGTAGTCTCTCTGTTCCCGTGAAACACGCTAGTATGTCGTCTACATATCTATACCAATAAATGAACTTGTTTCTTAACTGGTGATTATACATTAATTGTTCAATATTATCTAGAAATATTTCTGCTAGTATAGGACTCAAAGGATTACTCATTATTAAACCTTCTTTACTTAGATACATGGAGCCACTGAATTCAAAGTAATTTTGATCTACACACACTGTTAACAAATCCAATATATCGTTCTTAGTAATATGATTAACTTTATTTTTGAGTAATAAATTATCGATAAGTTAATAGCTTCAATAGGGGGGACACTAGGAAATAAGTTTTGTACATCTTACATAGATTAATATGGCATTATTTGGGATTGTGACATATTTTATATTGTTAATTAATTCTAAACTATTTTGAATACTAAATTTTAGTTTAAAATTACAAAATGTACTAATAATGTTTATTAATTTATTAGAAATCGTGTGAGCTGGAGCTGTCACATAGGATACTACCGGTCTAATGGGCATATTGCCTTTATGTAGTTTAATAAATGAATATAGTTTAGGTACTTGTGGATTCATTATCTTTAATTTGTATTTAGTTTTATCATCAAATAAGTTACTATCTTTAATTACATTTTTTATAATTTTTTTATACATTTCTGTCCGATCTTTATCAATATTTTTAAGCAGAAATAAATAAGTGGAAATTAATAAACTAAACGTGTTTAATTTGTATACTAGTGTATAATGAATTTCCATCAAGTAACGGCTACATCGATAAGAAATATCTTTTTTTATTAGATTTCCTAAGTATTTGTTTTAGTTGTGTTGTCCAGAGCAAATACTAAATAGTAGGTATGTATCTTTGTTAATTGATTTATTGTTTATTTATAATATTACAACAAACTTTGGTACAGATAAGTCAGATTTAGAAAATTAACACACAATTTTCATGGCCTACTAGAAAAACAGATTAAAATTTCTTTAAATTGACATTATTGTCGGTACCGGATTGAAATAAATGTCAAGCGTTATATATTTTTGAGAAGCTAAAAATGAGCGGAAACTAAATATTAAAAAATATACAGGGTATCCCACTTAAAAAAACCCAACTTTAGTCTATACCTCGAAAACGATAGTATCTAACAAAAAAACTGACTACGCCACTGGATTCTACGCAAAAAACTCTATCGATGTTCGTTTGCACCTTTTCGGTAAGTTGCCAGGTCATCGAGATACGAGGGGTACCTGAAAACGTAAAATTTTCAATTTCACCTTGTATCTCCAAAACGAAAAGGGTTAGGAAAAATTTGTTTGTAGCTTCTTTGGTTTCACAACAAAGTAGCACAATATTGCGAAAACCGCATCTCTCTATCTTCAGTAATAAGGGAGATACCCCGCAAAACCATCGAAATTCGGATACCCTGTACAGTGTATACAAAACGGAAGGATTCATTGCGAGGGAACAGAGTTTTACCCAGTTACCCGGAATTTGCCTCCTACTGGATTCTTACAATAGCAAGCGGCTATTGTTACTGTCAGGCAGTGTCGCGCATTTCTCTTTTTAAACCGAAAATTTTTGAAATTAGTTTTTTTATCTTCAAGGTACTCTAGCTCGGTAACGGTACGTTGGGGAAATAGGCTTCTCGAAAAAGAATGGTGAAATATGGGAAAATTGAATAGACAGAAACAGTTTTTTTGTGGTTTTTCCGTATTTCGACCGCTTTCTCGTAATTTGATATATAAGCATCCTATATTGATTTTAAATCCCCTTTATATTTCCCATCGAATCCCCATTTTACCTTAACAAAATAGTCAGGGTTTCGACTCCGCAAACCATAAAATATTTTTTCATTTTACAAGTCAGCTCTAAAATTATGAGGCAGACCTCTGAAAACAAGAAAAAATATTGATGAAACGAGTATTATATCCAAAAAAAAAATAAGAAGTACCTTGTATTTTAGAGGAGTCCTAAGGGACCACCTGAAAAAAAAAACAGTGAAACGTAAAATTTTTTGTATCTCTATATATATATATATATATATATATATATATATATATATATACCTAGGGTTTTATTTTCTTGGAATTTTCGGTTCTTAGAATAAAGGAGACAGTTGAGTGTTAAAATTTGTCATTTATTTGTAAACGTTTCAACCATTGCTTGGCCTTCATCAGCACTAAAACTTTAATATATAATATGTAAACGAGAGAAAGAAAATAATAGTTTTCGGCTTACCTCATTAAAACAACAGATTTTCAAATATAAAACAACACATAATATTGTAAAATTATAACAGACACACATGCCAATAGGACGGGACTGTGGATGTTAATACGACTATCAGTAAATATTTAGAAGCGCCTATCGACATAGGAATTCGTTTTTTTTTCGGCAGATGGATGGTTTCTCTATATAGTATTTACGAATTATAAATATTTTAGTTTATTAAATTATAATAGATCTTGCTGAGATGCCTTGTTGTTTATTGAATGATCGTGTTTTTTTTATATAAATCATTTCCAAAAACTCTCGTTTATTTTGGTTCGGGTCAAAACGTAATATTTTGGTTTCTTCAAAGTTAAATTTCTGTTGAGTTTGATTTTCATGGTTTGTGAGGGCGGTGGTATTTTTTTTATCAAATTTGTGGCCGTTTAGGCGATTTTGAAGATATTGAGATGTTTGCCCTATATACACTAGGGCAATTACTGCAAGGAATTTCATAAATGATATGTGATTTTTTATTTTTACTTGTTTTACTTTTTAGAGTGCTAAAATGTTGTTGCAATAGATTAAAACCTTTATGGCAGCATGATATATAATATTTTTTAAACAAATGTTGTATATTTTCCGATAAACCCTGAACCTATGGAAGTGATAGATAGTTGCTTGTATTTTTCCTATTTTCTTTAGGGTGATTGATGTTTTGTAGACCTTATTTTAAAATTGCATTTATAAGTTTTGAGGGGTAGCAATTTTTAAGTAATATTTGTTTTGCTTTTTCTATTGCTGTGGTTCTAAAAACTGGATCTGTTAATTTAATTGCTCGGTCGGCTAGTCCTATTATAACAGATTTTTTTTGGGACATAGGGTGTTGCGAGTAGGAATTCAAATACCTTCCTGACCAGGTCTCTTCTGTGTACCACTCCGTTTTTATTGTATTTTTGTAATTATGTAGAGTCCTGCCTAGGAAATTAATTTTATTATTATTTTCTGTTTCTATTGTAAAATTCAAGTTAGGATGATAAAAATTAAAGGACTTTAAAATATCTTCACACATATTCTTTGGAATTGCAGTGATACAATCGTCTACGTATCGGAAGAAAAAGGGCAGATTATATGACAGTTGTTGAATGACGGCACTTTCCAATTCTTCCAAAACCGATTGTGCTATGACACTGGATATGGATGAACCCATTGCACAGCCCTCTATTTGTTTATAATATTTGTCATTGTAAATAAAATAGGTGGATTTTAAAGAAAATTCGGTAGCTGTCAAAAATTCTTCGAGGGGTATATCCATTTTTTTCTTATAATATCTAAAGCTAGTTGAATTGGAATATTTGCGTATAGCGATACTACGTCTAGTGATATAATTATATGACGTCTGACCTTTCGTAAAGTCTTATCAGTACCTGGTATAAAAACTATTAAATATATTAAAAATTACATCTTTTTTCTGCACGATATAGATTTACATTTTTTTATTCGTAGTCGAAAAAATGGGTTAAATTTAATTTCCGGTAAAATTGTCTAATTTTCTATTTGCCATTGAATTTACCAGTTTTTCAAGTTGAACTGGCTCTGCCAGCTCTATAGCTTTAACTGATATGCCATAATAAGCAGTTTGACAGGATCGCGATGTTGTTAACCCGAAATGCCTCCAAATTTTGCAATTAACTGTTGATCTGTCTATCTTAAATGCTGTGAGCGGCGGTGAAAACGGACATACATCCCGAAAAGTATAAAAATATCAGGAATCTCGTCTAAATAAACTTATAGCAAGTATTTTATATACGAAATGAACGGATAGTGTGATGATTTAAAAGTATTGTATATTTAAGTTTTAATTGTTAAGAGATTCTCACTTTTAGTTAATTGTAGGCAGTGTTTAATTCTTTCATTGTGTTTAGTCACGTCTGGTAAAGTAGGATCTGAATGATTATCGCATTTTTCGATACAAATAATAAGTTATACTTATTTTTTTCTTTATACCTATGCGGTAATTAAAGTGTCGCTGACTTTAGTATGTTATATGGTTTCATGATATATATTTATATACGGGGTGTTAAATCAATCCGGTTCAGAATAATGACATTTTCCAGTAACCGGTGGATTCAATAGCAGCTTTAATTCAATTTTTGACATATATTGGGTACATAAAGTAGCCGCTTTTTGTAATTTGAGGAGTTATGGACGTAGATCATCGATATTTATATGGGGTAAAAGGTTCATATTCTGAGAACGCACAAACCGATGACAGTCAAATTGAAAAGAGGTTTAATGGAGGAAATTGTTTTGACTTGGAAAAATTGTCGAAGTCGTTAACGTAAATATTGCATTTGTTTTTCGTTGACCTATAATATTTCGAAAAACGGCGAGATACTTATTTTTGTACATAAAATATTTTTTCATTCTACAAAAAACAAAATTCTAAAATTAGGAGGCAGCCCTCTGGAAATAAAATATTGATGAAACTACTGTTTAGAAGTATCTTTTATTTTACAGGAGCCTTAAAGAACTACCTGAACAAAAAACATTTTTTTGATATATATATATATATATATATATATATATATATATATATATGTATATATATGTATATATATATATATATATATATATATATATATATATATATATAGTATATATATGTATATATATATATATATATATATATATATATATATATATATATATATATATATATATATATACATAGCCGCCACATGTGGGCCCTAATTTAATGACAAATCCCCACAAAAACTTGCGCCAGCTCTGTGCTGGGGCTCCTGTCTATCATATCACTTTATATCAGAACTGATTTTTGTGCAGACTTTGAATCCTATCCAATAAGTAGTTTTTCGCACTGATCTTCAATTTATACCAAAGTTTTACTCATCCCTATAATTTGATTTTTGATGCTAAATCTATTCTCTCTATTGAGGCCTGTTGGGTAAAGAAATTCACTGATTTTTTAAATATTAGGCCGCCATTTGTTCTTTCATCTTGAATTAGTACTAAAATTTTACCAGTTCATGCTTATATCACACTTGAATGTTATGCAGAATTTGAGGTCAGTTGAGTATCTGTTAGTTTTCAACCAAAATTTGAAGCCAATCAGGTAAGCAGTTTTTCAGTTACGCCGCGAACAAACAGACAGAGAGATGGACAGACAGACAGACTAAAAGAAAATGGGAAAATATCTAGAGACCCTAAAACGGGAATATCTGTAAAAATCAGGGAGAGTAATTTTTTTTCACGATTACATTACTTGCGTCTTACAAGGGAAGTAAAGAAACTTGCAGTTTTCTGGTTGTTTTAGGTCAACTTTTTTTTTTTCTAACCGCCAGGATATAAAATATGCATATAAATAAGTTCGCTCGAATTTTCGGACTTTTATATATAACAGGCTGTTCCGTAGTTTCATATCCTAAAGAAAAATGAATTGTTTTCGATTTTGGTCTCCAGTTTTCCCTAAAGATCCCGTTTTAGATATATCGGCGACGACGAATTGTTTCTTGAGTTTGCAGATTCTCTTGAAAAATGGACGCTGTCTCTTTATTTTCGTAACAGGAAATAGTCACGTGAAAATAATAAAATATTTTGAGTCATTGGATTTAAATAGTGTATTGAAACGCTGAACTAGATTAATACATGCTTTTATACCACGAGCCTTAGGTTAGAAAACTAGCAGCAGGCGAATTATCTAAAGTGCGAGTGAGTTTAAATGTCTGTGAGTATTTTATACTATTTTTTTTATTTTGCGCCTTCTATTTAAAAAAAGCATTATTTTTAAAAACATATTTACTGTTGGCCTTTTTTTTGACAATGCATACCAAAAGTGGCACTTACATGCGCAGTTCCGTATTTTGAATGGCTTTTAATAATTTAGCTACCAGAAAAAAAATGGTCTTTGGTTTTTCTTAACACAATATAAGTATAACAATCAGCGACGACTAAAATAAAAGTTTTCTCACTTATAATCGTGTTAAGTTTCAAACATTTTGCCTCGGTACGACCTGTTTTAAATTCGAGGTGGCAATGACTAAGCATTGCCAACTTTGCGGAGAAAAAAAGCAGTGGCCGAACAGAGGACCTTCGGATAATTTCAGTAAAAACCAAGTATTTTTTCGGTTATTTAGGTTAATATCCGATTTTTACGGTTCATTGCTTGTTAAGTTAACATTTGATGTTTCTGGAAAAAAGTATATCGTACGGTACGATAATTCGAAAAATAAAAAACCGTCGGCGAGGCGTAGTTTGTAGGAGCTCCGAGTTTACATGATTGGCATCGATAACGCATGTAACGCTCTTGTGTTGTTCGACCGTGTAGGGTACAGAGAATACTTATATTTTAGTGTTTTAGTTTTAAATCTGTTGTCAAATAGATCTTAGATCACAGAACACTGTTAAGTACTAAATTAAATTAGATTTGCTTTTATAAACTAGTTTTGGCGGAAGTGATTAACCATTCAGAGGTGCGTATAATTATTATATCTAAAACGCTTTCAGTTTTCCGTTACAAACACTTAAGTACAATTAACATTATTTCAAGGAGAAATAAGATCAACTGGTGGAAAGGTTTGATCGCACAATAATTTTTTCATTGTACAATAATTGAAGGCATAGTTTATACCATAGAGGTGAGTTAAAAAACCTAAACTATGGACGATCATCATGATTTAATTTAAAAAACAAAATATAGAAGGATCCTTGTATTACTTATTAAGGGGGTGGCTCAAATTATAATTTGATTTTCTAATAACCTATTTTATAATTTCTAAAATTTTCTCTGCACGTATTAGCACTGGGATGATTTGTGGTTGATTTTTAATTGTTTTAAATGTGTATTTTAGCCTACTCCTAACGTTTTTAATAATATTTTTACCCGGAGAACGTGTCTGGACCGCCTACCGATCGGGTTTATTCCATTATGGTGATCATATTCCTTAATTACGGCTGCTTGAATAGGTTTTGCAACACCATCAATGGGTGTAAAAGTGCAATATTTACCGATTCATTTCCTCCGTCGATCTCTGTTATTTTTTTGTGTTTATATTTACATTTAGATGTGTTTCCTATTGTATGTGAAGTTTTTACCCTGTTTGATACAGTGACTATTCGGTATTTTGGAGTAATACGAATAAATGGATTATCCAAAACCCTCTTTTGATCAGTAAGTAAAAATATCGCAGCAAATTCTTACTTTGCAGACACACATTTTGCCCTAATTCGGGGATGATGCTGTATCTAGTTATTAATGAACGAAGTTAAAATCTGTGTACCTCTGCTTCACTCTTAACTTATCAAATTTTTATACAAAAATTAAAAACTATTTTTCCGATATCGCCTTGTAACACTTTAAAATTCTCACAAGTTATGATTGTTAAAATTATTTATAAATATACATTATTCTACTACTTTAAAATTTGTGTCCTTTCAATTCGTATTTTTATTATTTTTTTTATTATGTTACTTGTTAAAATTATTAATAAACATACCTTATTCTACTACTTTTAAATTTAATTATGTCCATTCATTTCGTGTTTTTATTATTTTTTTATTATACTACTTGTTAAAAGTATTAATAGATACACTTATTTAACTCTTTCTTTGCAAAAAGTAGTTAAAACGCTCATGTGCATGGCGCAAAATCTACTACTGGCAGTACTGGCACCCTGACTACAAAAGTATGATCGACCTTTTTCGGAGCTCTCACAAATCCGTTCCCCAGACTCTTGTTTGAATTACTACCAACCAACAGCATTTAAATTAACATCTGCCAATTCAAATAATGCAAATTCACCACTCTTGGCTAAGGGGTTGCCAAACTAACCCCGTCGAACTATACACCGATTTGAAAAAAATTCTTCCAAGTACCTTCTTGTTAAAACCATATTCTTTCATGGGGAATATCAGGATCACCCTTGTTAGGAAACATTACTGCTAATACAGGAATTAAATCGAATGAGAGGAAATCTAAGTAACGTTCAGCAGTAAGATTTTCTTCAAAGAAAAGGCTCTCTAATAATCATGGTACTGACACTACTGACATCGTTAATTAGCGCTAAGGTATGAGTTGAAGAATGTGGAATTTCTTGTATTGTTAGGAGTACATATATCAAGTATTTGGTCTTCAATTAAAGAGGGTGGTCTGCCAGTTTTAATTAAATCCCTAACTGTCCCATTCTCTTCAATTTTGTGAAATATCCTACCCACACGTGACCGCGCAATTGTATTCTCGGGATACATTGAACAACACGCAAACTTCATCCTGGCTCTGTACTTTGTCTTAACAACCCAACGATATCAAAATTTCAATACAATATAATATATATATATATATATATATATATATATATATATATATATATATATATATATAGATAAGCCAAAATATTTAATTTTTGCGGGAAAGCGCCTCCAAAAGAAATTGCTTTTGATTTTCTCATAGGAAACCCCTCCTGCGATTGTCTTTCAAAGTAGAAAGATTCCACGGGCTAAACATAACACTTAGCGCCACCTATTGGGGCTCCGGAGAGTTCCGGCTGCGACCAATAGGATTTAGGCGAAAGCATGTAATATGCACGAGTAAATCTCGAATCAAATAAAAATGTGTTTTCACATACCTTTATTCAGATTTCTTGCTTTCTTGCAAAAATATTTAATTTTTGCAGGAAAGCGGCCTAACAAGAAGAAACTGCTTTTGATTATGTCACAGGATACCCCTCCTCCGATTGATTTCTGTGCCTTTACCCTCATCAGGCAGGCTTGTATCCAGAGAGATCTCAAATGCTCAGAGATCATCAATGCGACATAATCAAAAACGAAAACGTCTTTCAAAGTAGAAAGATTCCACGGGCTAAGCATAGCACTTAGCGCCACCTATTGGGGCTTCGGAGAGTTCTTCAGTTACTAAATCACAGCACTGTAGATTGTAAAATAAAAATTTTAAAAAAATAGCTTTGCATGCCCGAGTGACATAAATGATATATGGTTGTACTCAAAATGTCACAACGAATCAAAATATGCAAACATGAAATGGGTGTCCCATTTAAAAGCGAAAGGTTAGTAGCAATTCTGATCGACGCAAAATAGGTGTCGATCGTTAATGCTTTTTCGTGCTTCGATTATTTAGGTTAATGCTTTCTTATTTTTGTAAATATTCGTTTACCATTGTTTTGGGTCAGCCCCCCAAAGTTTTTTTGATCAGCCCAAACTAGGTGTTTCATGTTAATTTCGTGTTTATTTCAACACTACAATTTATACAAAAAATTAAATAAATTTGCCATATTTCACCGTTTTTTGAAGTATTACCTCTTTTTTATTTTAATATGTATAATCGAAAAAAAAAAGAATCTACGCTAATAACTTCAGCAATTTTTTATTGTTACATTTACCCACACTAGATCTATTTTCAATTTGACAATTGAAACCTTCCAAAGTGCCTCCTACTTTTTGGTCTTCCCTGCATACTGGACAAAGATTATTTTGATTTTTTTGGAATATCACCTCAATTTTATTTTAAATATGTATAGTCGAAAAAAATTAAGTATCTAGGTCAATGACTTCCATTATTTTTCAATGTTAGAACATTTACCTCACCTATTTCTGTTTTCAGTTTAACTATTATCTGTTTTGCGTCCTCAAAATATGATTTTTTTTATTAGTTTATACCCCTTAAAAATATCGCATTCACTTTTCGCTATTTCTCTTTTAGAATCCATAACCTCAAAATAAGCGCGCCCTCCAATCGCCATAACAACTAAGAGTCACCTTGAGCAAAAACATATACATTTCCAATGTTAAGAATATTTCAAACACCCTCATTTTCGTTTCGTTTTCGTAAGCCCAGACAGTGTCCAATTCAACTGGTGAAAAGTACACAAGGTATTAAATCAGAATAAAAACACATACCTATGTTTATTTCTTAACTAAAAAACGGGAGAGGCAAGAGAAAAATAAACTACGCTATGGAAGATTACCTTCTTACCCTTTTTTTACAAACAAAATGGAATTTCAGAGTTATTTAAAAAAAAATATTGAAGGCGTTGAACACAGTAAGAGATATTCTTTTCAAGTTTTTATCTTACTTGTATTGTAACTATTAACTACTGTATCTCAAAAAACAAACTTAAATACACTACCCAATGGTGCACCGCGACAAAATGAGAACCTGACATTAATCAGTATTCCGCTTGCTCGGTTTTGTTCCCAGAATCACGCCACATCTCATGGTTTGGTTGAGCCTCACCAGCTGGGGGGGGGATAATTTCGAGGTTCCCCCCCCCTAGTTGCGCCACTGGTTAGTGATTTTTAGTGCTTTAAGGAGTTTCGCTATTGCTTCCTTAATTTTCGAAATATTCCCCCCCCATAGTATTTCCGATTCGCTTAAATTTGGTCTTATTCGTTACCTAATGCTTCGTTGGTGCTACTTAGTGCTTCATTTAGCTTTATTAGTGTTTTACTTTTGCAAATAACATATTTTTTTTTTAATATCAGTGTCAGCTTTTAAGGATTTTCCGATTGACCCAAATTAAGTGTCATTCGTTAGTAGTTTCGTTATTGCTTGCGTAATTTTGGAAATATTCGTTTATTTTGTTTCAAGGTCAGCCTCCAAAGTTTTTCTGATCCAATCAAACCTAGCGTCGTTCGTTAGTACTTCGTTAATGCTTTTTGGTACTCTAATTAGCTTCCTTGGTGCTTTCTTATTTTTGTAGATATTTGCTTACCTGTGTTTTGGGACAGCCCCCAAAGTTTTTCTGATCGGTCCAAACTATGTATCGCTACTTAGTGATCTGTTAGTGCTTTTTAGTGCTTCAAGTTTAAAGCAATACTAAGCGAATAGTTACAAAAATAAGCACGAACAAAACTAATCTAAGTACCAAAATTTTAGGGGCTGGCCATGAAACAAAAAGAAATGAATAGCTCTATAAATAGAATGAGAATCTCTATAACTCTAATTAAGCAAGAAATAACAGAGCCACTTGAAACACTAAAAAGCACTAACGAATGACACCTAATTTATGCCGATCAGAAAAACTTTGGGGGCTGATTCAAAACAAAGGTAAGCATTACAAAGGAAAGAAATGATTAACTAAACTAATTGAAGCACCAAAAAGCACTAACGAAGCACTACCGGACGACGTCTAGTTTGAGTCGATCAGAAAAATTTTAGGGGCTGACCTTGAAATAGAAAATAAAATTATATTTGAGAAACTAAGAAAGCACTAACGAAATAAAATAAAGCACTAACGAAACACTAACGAATGACACCAAATTTCAGCAAATCGGCTATACTTTAGGGGCTAAGTTCACGGACCTACGAAAATCTCATTTAATTATCTTGGCAAAGAAAAAAGTTATAAGGGTGAGTCACCTATTTGTGGCACCCAGTGTAGGACATAATTACTTAAAACATTTAAAATCAGCTCAAATAGTCCAGTCCAAAAAAAGCGAATAAAAGATATATAAAGAACGTTTATGATTAATTGCTAAAACAAAAAACAAAACCAGGCTTCTGCGGTCTAAAAATGGGCGTCACCAGCACGCCAACTCATAAAGAAGTTTCAGCGGGCTTTTAAGAAAGTGCAATAAACTTATCAATATCTGTCAGTTGGGCTGACGTTCGTTACGCTACTAATAAAAGTACATGGATATTTTCGGAAAGGGTCCGGATTTGCTTTTATTTTCTCGTTTTGATACAAATTTACTGAAAGGCTGTCCAGGCTTAATATTTACTACACTACATGGACGAAGAAATTACAATTTTGATGGGGAGTGCAGGCTAAACATAAATTGTAATTTTACGATACATAAAATACAAGTTGAATATAACAAAGATTTTACTTGGAAGAAAACAAAAAATCGGTAAATTCGCATTTCCTACAACTTCACTCATTCAGTTTTATATTTATAATTTATAACAAATAAAACAGTTTATATATGCATATGGTGATACGGTATTAACTTTTTACAAATCCTATAAAATGTAATTTTATTCAGTGTTTTCCAAGGTTGGATAAAGTGTTATTTTCTTTCAAAACATGTCTGATTTACTATATACTTAAATATCATTTTCCTATGAGCGTGTGGAAAGTAAGCACTTTCCGCACGCATGTTAGTGCGGAAAATTAGCTTTTGCCGCACTAAAGTAATTTACTTTCCGCACTAATACTTGAATAAGACAATTTTTTTCTCAGCTGTAACAAAAGTATTCGATATTATTTTTTTTCAAAAATTATATCTTTTTTAAAATCTAGATTTGTAATTCTTCAATACCTAAAAAATTAAAAAATTCATCCCATTATTTATAATATAATTTTGACTTACATCGTATTATAATCTCATATTATTCCAGTCATGGTGGGAACAAAACAAGGTGTACGTCAGATGTGAGGTAGCTTTCGAAAAAAAAGTAGTAGGCCGTGGAAATAAACGTCAATGAAAATTGTTGGTTAGGTTACTAGTTTGACAACAATTTTCATTTTTTTTGTGCTAACTAAATTTTACTTTGGAATGAAAAGAATGGTTAGATTCGGTTGGCTATTAAGAATCAAGAACAATATGCAACATACTACATGGGTGGTATGTACAGGGTGTCCCATTTTCGTAGGTTTTACGGGGTTTCCAGCTTATGAGTAGAGATAGAGAGATGCGGTTTTCGCGACACCGTGCTACTTTTCGATAAAACTAAAGAGGCCGCAAACAGATTTGCCCTAACCATTTTAGTTTCCGTGCTACAGGGTGATTTTGAAAATTTGTCGTTTTCGGACACCCCCTGTAACTCAGCTATCGTAAAATATATTTAAAATGTTTCAACTGGTATTTATAGATTTTTTCACGTAGAATTCAGTGGCGTACTCAGATTTTTGCTTAGAGTCATAGTTTTTGACATATTGGCATAACCTACTATTTTTTAAATGGGAGACCCTATATATTATTTTTTCATCTTATTCTTCGTGTCGAGAGCTTTTCAAAAACATACCATAAGTCATATTTATTTTCATAAATAACATGAAAAAATGCATTTTTCTTTAAACGGATTTATGGCATAGCAGATCAATCGAAATAAGAAAAGGTGGCTGTGGTAGCCATGGCAACGTTAACAAAAATATGATCAGGCAGCCATTACTGCTGTCATTTTTGGCATTATTGCGTTTAAATTTTTCTTGACGTCTATTATAATTATTGTTTTTAATATGGCTCAGAATCAAAAATTTGAATATTTTGAGAAATATGATATGAACGCGTGTTTTATATTGTCTAATGAAGATGCAGATCAGGCGGCAGAGCTTTATCTGAACAGGTTAGTTCTTTTTTATTCCTGCATTTTGACTTTATTGCTTCGCTTTATTTTATCTTAGATATCCCGAGAGAAGACAACCAGAAAAAAGAATTTTTCAAAAAATTAAAAATAATCTTTGCCAATATGGATCTTTGAACAAGCCTCGATCGCGAACTTACAATAAAGACAACGAAGAATCTGAGGTCAACGTTTTAGCCCTCGTTCAGACAGCTCCTGAAACATCTTGCAGGAAAATAGACGAAGAGGCGGGTGTACCGAAAACCAAAGTGCAGAAAATTTTGAAAAAGCTCAAATTCAAACCCTATAAATACAAACTTGTGCATCATCTGCATCCTGGTGATGCAGAGCGCAGATTGGAGTTCTGCAATTGGTTTATAAATATGAAGGCAGAAGATATCGATTTTGAAAAAAAGATTATTTGGTCAGACGAGGCACATTTTACTAGTTCAGGGATTTTAAATAGACACAACACGCGATTTTGGAGTCAAGAAAACAACCATGTTATTTTTCCTAGGGAGCGTCAGGGCAGATTTGGATTCAATGTCTCCTGTTTTATTTTCAACCGAAAAATAGTTTACCAAATATATGAAGGAAATCTGAATTCGATTGGTTACGTGCGAATCCTAGAAGACGCATTAGGAATTTTGGATGATGTTCCCTTGGCTCAACTAAATAGGATTTATTTCCAGCAAGACGGAGCTCCAGCCAACAATGCCAGAATAAGTCAAAACTGGCTTAACGACTATTTTCCTGGAAGATGGATAGGAACACACGGACCTGTTCGATGGCCACCACGATCCCCTGACCTCTCAGTTTTAGATTTCTTTTTGTGGGGTTATTTAGAAAACAAGGTTTATGTAAGGCGATACGAAAACTTAGAACAACTAAGAATGGCCACCGAAAACGCTTTTGCAGAGTTACAAAGACAGTCATTTACAATAGAAAATGCATTAAAAAGAATTTTTAAAGTTTGTCACACTTGTAGGACACATAATGGTCTACAATTTGAACAATATTTGTAGTTTTAATGAAATTATAATTATTACCTTTTACCTACTTCCTAATTTTTTCTGATGCTGTTACTTTGTTATTTCGTTAATAAATATTTGTTAACTTTTTCCATGGCTCCACAGCCACCTTCTCTTATTTCGATTGATCTGCTATGCCATAAATCCGTTTAAAGAAAAATGCATTTTTTCATGTTATTTATGAAAATAAATATGACTTATGGTATGTTTTTGAAAAGCTCTCGACACGAAGAATAAGATGAAAAAATAATATATAGGGTGTCCCATTTAAAAAATAGTAGGTTATGTCAATATGTCAAAAACTATGACTCTCAGTAAAAATCTGAGTACGCCACTGAATTCTACGTGCAAAAATCTATAAATACCAGTTGAAACATTTTAAATATATTTTACGATAGCTGAGTTACAGGGGGTGTCCGAAAATGACAAATTTTCAAAATCACCCTGTAGCACGGAAACTAAAATGGTTAGGGCAAATCTGTTTGCGGCCTCTTTAGTTTCATCGAAAAGTAGCACGGTGTCGCGAAAACCGCATCTCTCTATCTCTACTCATAAGCTGGAAACCCCGTAAAACCTACGAAAATGGGACACCCTGTACGGTTTGTCGGATTGTTTACATTTAGAGGAAATATCACTTCTAAACACTGTTTATTATAAGTTGTACTACTTGTCAATGGAAATGAAACAGCTTCACCTTCAACTTTCTTTTCAGTAAAAATTTTATTTGCAATTTGTTTTTTGTTCTCTATTGAGTCTTCCAAATAGCCTGGCACAGGGCTAGTGGATTTCCATCCGCCATGCCTCGTGATATTAGTTATACGGTGTGTCCCAGATTCGCTTCTCTATACAGGGATCTCGGCTCCTATTATACCTACAGCAAAGGTTAAATGGGAAAAGTTTTAGAGGAAACTTATTGCATTCGATATCCGGCTTCAGATTTACGATCGATCAATTGTTTTTGGAAATATCGGGGAAAAACCGAAAATGGCGGATTTCTTTTTTGGCAGCTGTCAAAATGTGACATTAATCGGACACATTTTTAAGACAAATAAGATGGCGTATACGACACGTCTTCATTGTTATGGCCGCCATATTGGATTTTTCGATTTTTGGAAAGAGCCTGAAATTTCCAGTCTAGTGATATCTCACAAGTGCATTAAAGATTTTAGTATCATCGAAATATTACACTTCGTAAAGTTAGGTTTCGGTTTTTTCTAAGGAGGCCATGATTTAAAGTAATGTTAGCTCTCAATGCTTTTCTAAGGAGGCCACGATTTATTTGTAACAAAATTGGATTTTGACTTTGACGTTAAGTTAAATAGTTGAAGGTATCAAAGCTGTGTTTTAATAAGTAGTAGGCACGCTTTTATCCCAATAAAATCATAAATCTGACACATAAATTGTCAAAACCTATAGAAAATGGCCGGCATTCCGTATTCAAATGAAGAAAAGGTTGACATGTTAGCTCTGTATTTTCAATCATTCAGAAACGCCGACGTTACCTCAGCAAGGTATTTGGAGATGTACCCCGAACGACGGCAGCCTCATAAAACCCAATTCAGGAAAATCGTAGTTAATTTGATTAACCATGGTGCCTCCGAACAACCTAGAAGCGGATATAATAATAACAATGAAAATCGAGACATAACCATTTTACAAGCTATGAACGAAAACCCTAGTGTATCGCTAAGAACTGTAGAACAGGAAACTAATCTGCCAAAATCAACAGTACAGAGAGTTTTAAAAAAGAATAAGTACTATCCATACAAACCCATAATAGTACAAGGACTTAGGGAAACTAATTTTCCAAGACGACTACAGTTCTGTGAGTGGTATACTAGGAGATGTAATGAAAATCCTGATTTTGTAAATCATGTCTTGTGGTCCGATGAGAGCAGGTTCACGAATTGTGGAGTCTTTAATAGGCACAACCGTCATCATTGAGCTGTGCAAAATCCTCACGAAGTGGCAGAGAGACGTCTACAGATCAGATTTGGAAGTAACGTTTGGTGTGGGATCATTCGTAAGTTAATCTAACCAATCTTTTTTAAATAGGCACCAAATGATGGTCAAATAATAATCTTTTTTTTCGTTTAGTTCTTTAATGATAATAAAAGAGTATAATCTAATAAAAAAGGGTAAAACATTCTACTCTAGTCAGTCAACTTACTTTTTGATATTGTTTTACATTTTTATTCAATCATTTTGTATTGTAGTTTCGACGAACCTATAAAAATAGAATTGGGTTCTATAAATTTATTAACACTTTATATAAATTTTCTACAGATTTAGCTAATTCTCTAAAATTATTTTGATTGTCTGAATTTAATGATTTATTATAACCCGGGTACCTAGTTCTTGCGTTATGAAAAAAATACCATAATAATAAAATTTCGAATTATTTCTCGATTTTTATTATGATTTATAGAAATGCGTTCAACTGTATTTCCGAATAATTTAAATTTTAAAGCGCAAGGGGTTTGTTCTTTTGATATTTTATGTTTTATTAAGGCACGGTGTACTTCTTTAATAAATTGATTTACTATTTCCGAAATTAATATGCAATACCAACAAAATAATTTATTACAGCTATTACTTCCCGCTAACCAAATATGTTTCTCTTTTTCATAATAAAGCTGAATAGGTTTCAACTGTATACAAGCTCATTCATTAAGGGATGTTTCGATAATTATTTTTGGAAAGAAAATATCTACTTTTTAATAAAGATAATTTTCCCTTTATAATTTATAGTTTCTAGTACCACCCGGCCGACCCTGCCGCCCTTGACTGTTGGGCACCTATTTATAAATTATTAATCATTTTAGGAAATCGACTTATTGGACCATTTTTGTTTGACTACAACCTAAACGGGCAGAGGTACCTAGAGCTTTTGCGAAAACAGGTTGTACCAGCCTTAAGACCTATTCTAACGGAAGATGAATTAAGAAGAACTCGGTTTCAACAAGACAGATGTCCGGCTCACAATACCATTCAAGTCAGGAACTTCTATAGAGAGCAGTTTGACGAAAGAATAATTTCTTTAAATGGTCCAATATCTTGGCTTCCTAGATCCCCTGACCTATTGCCCTTGGATTTCTACCTCTGGGGTCACAGAATGAAATCTATGAATTTGATCCCCTCGTGACCATAGAAATCCTGAAACAAAGAGTTCTGGACACATTTAGAAATATTAACCGAAATACACTTACCAGGGTTGTACGAAAATCAGTCACCAATTGTCAAAAATGTCTCTATAGACGTCATTTTGCAGATTTGTAAATTAATGTTACCCACTTACAAAGTAGTTAAAGCTCATTTAGATTTTTTAAGTCGTTATTTACGTTCGTGTTGTATTGAAAATTCAATTCGTTCAATACATTACTTACTTATTAATGTAATCTTGTGACCAATAAATCATGACTCATTTAAATACACTGAAACCTAATTTACGAAATGTGATATTTTGATGACACCAAAATCTTTAATGCACTTGTGAGATATCACTAGACTGGAAATTTTAGGCTCTTTCTAAAAATCTAAAAATCCAATATGGCTGTCATAAGAAAAATGAAAGTTGAGGCAGGTTGCGGGTTAACAAAAAACAATAAAGACGTGTCGTATACGCCATCTTATTTGTCTTAAAAATGTGTCCGAATAATGTCACATTTTGGCAGCTGTCAAATTTGCCGTTCTGGATATACTGGCCAAAAACGAAATCCGCCATTTTCGGGTTTTCCCCGATATTTCCAAAAACAATTGATCGATCGTAAATCTGAAGCCGGATATCGAATGCAATAAGTTTCCTATAAAACTTTCCCCATTTAAACTTTGCTGTAGGTATAATAGGAGCCGAAATCCCTATATAGAGAAGCCTTTTGAATCAGCTAACACTGTGGCGGAAGATTGGCGAAAACTGTGACTCATGTACATTTCTGTATGATATCCGGCAATATTGGATGGCATCTTCCCAAATGTATTAATTCCCAAACATTGTATTGTGCATTTTCCCTGTTTGTAGTTTACAAAAAAAACGACGATGAGGTCTGTTCGAAGGTCGTAGAGCTACATATTTCCTACAAATTACTTCATATATTTCTTTACGATACTTTTACCTATCTATTAAAGTATCTCTGCCCAATCAATGTAAACTTTAGGAGAAAAAGAAGGTAATTGTGTAACAATTGCGGCGAAAATTAAGCCTCTTTACTTTAAAAGCCTTAAAATCATATTCGATTTAAATTTGATTTATTCTAAAAATATGACTTAATAGTTTGTAGTTTAATATCTTTATTTAATGAGATTTAATAGAAAAAAACAGATAAAAACTAAAAATTATGGGGTTGCTCATGTAATTTTTAACAAGGTGAACTGCATCTCAACCAATTACAAATGTTCTGGAAATAAAGGTTTTGGTATCAGGAATTTTGATGATTAGTCTCTTTGTCTTCAATGTTATCAATGATTAATTTAGTAAAATCTTCTCGACGACATGCACCTGCCTATTCAATAATGGTCGCAACTTTAATCAACAGATATCATCAGGTGCCTCGGAAATTTTTTTTGCAATTTTCGTTTTTGAAAAAACTTATTTATTTACCTACTATATATCTACATCTTTGGTTGTTTTGATGAGCAATTTGAGCATTGAAAAAATTGACCATAGTGTAGAAGATTTGCAGGTTTCAGATATTTCGCCAAAATAAGCTAGAAATATTTCTTCTTTAAGAGATTTTACCTGTTTCTTCTAGCACCATTGTGTAAAAACTTTGTATTCTCTTTCATATCTATATTGCGGGATTTTTCAGGCAATGCCTGTAAGCTGACTACTGCAGCTTCTTTCAAAATGGCCGGGTACAGAAAGCTCAATTAAAGTGTAGAGTGTTTAACGGAATCTCAAATTTGACAGCGGGTTCCTAGGTTTCTGTAAGCAGCTTGTCAAATCCGAAAGCTCGGTTAAATATTCTAAACAGCAATTAAATTTTGTGCAACAGGGGGACTCTCTTTTAAAAGCTCAAAATTACAAATAACTACGCAAACTAAATCACGCACAGACGCATAAATTGCTTTCTGGTGTCATCGCAACCTTGACTTGACTATTAACACTATCGTTGAAACAATTATAAAAAAGGTTACTTAGCGTTAAGCTAACTTGGATCATAGTGGCAAGAAAACAAGGTGTGCCTACGCGCAAGTTTTGATGACGTATATTGTGAGGCGAACCCAGGCCCGTTAAAAATGACAGGTTTCCCGTGTACCCGTGTATTGGGTAAAAGCCTCAAAAGATTACAGTACACCTTTGCTAAAATGTGTTAACGGAATTCAAATATCGATCATAATTCTTTTTTATGATTAGGATGAGAACAGAGACGGAAACACGTCTATCGCTTAAAAAGCTGCTAACTGTTAATTTCCTAGACCTTGTTTATCAGTTTCGTTTTTTGTAGTTATGAGCGAACATTAATTTGACAGGTAGAGGTTAAATATATTTCGGTGATTTTTTCATCCGTATTCGTGAGTTTTCGTCGAATTTTGGACGTATGATAGCTACAGATCGTCAAGTTGTTTATTGAAATAAACCTATATATCGATTGAAGTGCAGGTATGTGTTATTTAGTTTTCTAGTGATGCATATATAATGAGAAAATTATGTAGTTCGTTAGGATTAGCATACCAAACCGTTTATTTCAAATTTTTTAAAAAAAACTAGGTGATGTATGTAAATACACAAATAATCATTCGACTGATGTAAAAGAACTCAAGACAGTGTGTAGAAATATTTTTATTTGGACTTGTTCAAGCTATACATTTTAAACTCAAGTATTTTAAAAAATATGTTTGGTTTCAAATGGAATAGTAAGTTACTAAATTATTCATAAATACTTGAGTAATTACTTTGACAAATGCTGGAACTATACCCCTGAAGCCTCACATAACACAACTGATAGTAAATAAAACACATTTTTTGCCATTATGTAGATTATTGAAGCATACATATCTATGTTTCAATAGTTTTTATATGTACCTAACCAACTAGATATTTTTGTTTTAGCTGATATATAAGAATACTGACTCTAATGAATACACTACTAATAACAAACAACATACCTACATATCATGATGGCAATTATCAAAAGACAGATAATATAACTGAAAATGTTTAACAATTCCCTACCCCCGAGCCTGCCCCTCATTCAGAACGAACTTCTAGGCAGAAATAATTAAAACAAAAAAAACACCAATTACCATAATAATATTGCAAACTATAAGTATATTTAAGAGTCTTATGTTAAGTCCTCTATGTGAATTTGTACTCTTTAAACTAGGAAGTGTTCAGCTACTGTATAGAAGAACTTGAAAGTTTAGCACTGCACAAACCTAATTATGTTTAAAGAAGATATACTACTATTAAAACTAAATTAGATTACTGGCACTGGAAAATTCATATCTGCCAATTTTGTGTTAATGTGTGTTATTAACTAAAACTGTACTATTCAATTTAGATAAACAGTGCTTGGTAATCGTGGTACGCATTTAATTAACTTAGTTTAAGAAATCTCGAAAAAAATTATGATTTTTGTTTTAGCATTTTGTGAAATGTAACGAGGTGATGTTTTTGTTTTTAGTTGTGTATCTGTCAATATAGGAGTTTTCCGGTATCAGCTTTTTTTCTAGTTTTCACCATTTGTATCCGACCTCAAAGCCTCGATCCGTGTATATCATTCTAGGAAGTTTGTAAGCCACTCGTTAAGTCTATTATAGGTAAACAAAATGAGTAAAAATAGGCCGGTTAAAAAAATATACATACTTTCCATAAGCATTTAGTTGAACCATATTCCAGTTCTATGCAAAATTCTGTAGATAACATTTACACAGTGGAATATACCTATTTAACTCGGGCAGCAAAATGGTAAATTTTTTAAGTAAGTGTACATTTTTTAATTAATAGTGAAGCGACAGAATATCATTGGACACACTGGATCCCTCATGTGAACATTTGTTTTTAATGCTGATATTTTTAGGTCGCCCAAAAGCTTGTTTAGTTCTACTGCGTTAAAGTCAGATGTTACAGATACATAGCTGGAGTACAACGTAGAGTAGATGCTATTTGTAAAACCACTGCTACGGTATATCTGTGTTGTATTTTAGTGATTAAAAATATCTTATTATAGTGATTAGTTTTCTCAACTTTTTAAATATAAGACCCAAAGATTTTTAATTTGTCAAACCTAAATTTATTATTTAAAGTGTTATTTTTACTAGTTTTATAGGAACTATGGTAATTATGAGGTAATTTTTGCTAGAATAAGCTGCAATAATCTTGCAGTTCTCTAGAATCTGACCACCTCTTTCTCGACAAAGTATGTATTTAAACTTTTAAAACGTAATTTTTTAATTTAGGGAAAGCTTTCTATGCTTTGTCAATAAGATTATTCTTAGAAAATAAACCTTTCTTGATTTGATTATCCAGAACCCATATCACTTGTTGAGATGCCGATATATCTAGTTTGATGTAGCTATGATATAATGTCTAATCATAGGTTTTTTGGCATAGGTTTACCAAACTTATAAAAAATATTGGTTGTTTCCACCGGGAGCCTAAACCTCTAACCATTAACACTGAACATGTTCCATGTACCTGTTGATATCTTTTTGATGGATACATATTTTACTTAAAATGTAAATTTTATGAAATGATAATGGACATAACCTTTTCAAGTCTGTTGATGTTGCAAAATTTTGTCTCATTACTTTATTAATATCTGACAAAATCCCGGGATTCAAGCTGAATGTTTAAAGCCTATCTTCGAAGGGTACGTAAGGCTGGCAACTGAATATATATATATATATATATATATATATATATATATATATATATATGTATATATATTTATATACATGTATATATATAATTTAACACTTAACATGGTTATGCCTTATTATTATAACTATAACCAATCTGATAGCATTAAGTAAATTAAAAAAAAAATATTTACATTAAGATATTTTAAAATATATAATATTATTGCTATTTTTGTTTAAATAACATATGTATAATTGGAATATAAGAAAAAATAAGATTTTAGTTTTGAAATATCTATAAGTTGGTGTCTTAATAAATACAGTATTTTTAAATATTATTCATTGGGTTTACTCACGTAATAACACTCATGTAATAATATATATATATATATATATATATATATATATATATATATATATATTATTACTTAGATACAAAAGGGGTGATCTTGTTGCAGTTATTGTATGGATTCGATTGGGGGAATTTTGATGTAGTAGACAACATTTTAAAATACTCAACTCAACTATATATATATATATATATATATATATATATATATATATATATATATATATATATATATATATATATATATATATATATATATATATATATATATATATATATTATAAAACTAAAGGCTTAGAAGTTAATAGACTCTAATAACTTCAAACGGAGTGTGAGTGTTTAAAATTCTGTCTACTACATTAAAATTCCCCTAATCTAATCCAAACAAACAAAAGTATGCTTTATTGCCGCAGAAAAATTTTACAATTTTATGGACAAAGCAAAATATACCTAAAATAAGACATATCAAAACATTAATCGAAAAGAATTTCGATAGGTCAATGCTTTTTAAAAATGTAAATTATCAATTTACCAAATCGTGAAACACACGTTAGAATATAACATAACATTGCCGCAAAACAGTTAATGAATCCTAATAACCTTATAAAAGTAAACAAACACACATGTACGAGGTGAATAATTTCGATGACATTGAAATCAAAATTGCAACTATGCGACCTTAAACTTTATGTTATTATAGTTATACAAATAATTGTGATGTTATACAGAAGGTATGATGAACTAGTGTAGAATGTAGTATACAAAAAAGAATTAAATTTTGTTTTTAATCCAATACCTAACAAAAATAATTAAGTTTTAAGTGAATGTTCGACAGTTCTTTTCTCTATATGATGATTTTCAAAATTCTATGTTACGAGTTAGGACATGACTCACAAAAGATTTAAGTAAACAAGCGAATTTAGTGACAATTTAAAGAGACTTACTCGCTGTAAATATCATTAACGCTGTAAAAAGGTCTCTCAATGAGGTATGCTTTGGTGTTTTTTCGAAATTGTGTAAGCATAGGGATAGATTTTAAATGTACTGGCAGATTGTAGTAAAGTTTTATGGTGTTGTAAATAATTGATTTTTTTATTAATTCTGAGGAAGGAATTGGAAGATATATATCATGCCTAGAGTTTCTGGTAGGGTATACATGTTGTGGCCTTTCTGGGAGGGTGTTTATATGTTTTCTCAGCAAACATACCGTTTCCAAAATAAATAAGACAGGAAGTGTTAATATTTCATGTTTTGTGAAATAGTATTGGCAGTGAGCTCTATTATTTAGACCAAACAAATAACGAATGGCTCTCTTTTGAAGCATAAAAATACTACGAAATGGCTCGGTGGTACAGCAGCCCCAAAAGGGAAGGACATAGCGGAGGTGGGATTCAAATAAAGAGAAATAAGTAAGTCTGGCAGAAGGAACGTCTAGTTCTTTTGAAACTGATCGAATGGCGAAGCAGGCGGTAGAAAGTTTTTTAGTTAAGGTGTCAATATGATTAGACCATTTTAGGTTGTTATTTATATTTAAACCCAGGAATTTAACCGACTCTACGTATTCAATATTGCTGTTATGTACCTGATTGTAAAGTTCCCTTATAAGATAACGCCACCGTTTTATCAACATTAAAACAAAGCATATTGGAATCGGACCAAGCCTTAATTATAACCAAGTCTTTGGAGATACTAGAGTGTAAAGACGTTGTATCAAAATCACTCCAAGTTATGCTTGTGTCGTCAGCAAAAAGGGAAATTCTTCCATTAATTTTAAGGTTCGTGATATCATTAATGTATAACAAAAAAAGAATAGGTCCCAAGACTGAATTGAGGGACTCCACTTGTAATCAACTTACGATCAGAATCGGAACCATTAGCCTTTACAAGTTGTTGCCTTTTCCCAAGATAAGATTTGAACCAATTTAAAGAAGTACCACGAATTCTATAAAAATTTAGTTTGTTTATCAGAATTTCATGACTAACACAATCAAAGGCTTTCGCATAGTCACAAAAAACTGAGGCAGTTGGGTGGTTGTTATTGAGAGATAAGTAGACGCCTCTAAGCAACGTGAACATGGCGTCGCTGATGCACTTGTTGGGTAGAAATCCAAACTGCTCCGGGGATATTATCTGATGTTTCAGGAGAAATGGCATAAGACGATTCTTCAGTAGCCTTTCGATGATTTTTGATAGCACTGGTAGTAGTGCAATTGGGCGATAATTGCAAGAGTTAGTTTTTTCGCCGCCTTTATGAAGTGGAATAATTATAGCTGTTTTAAGGCAATCAGGGAATACACCTTTTATAAAGGACTCATTTATTAATGTTGTAAGGGCCTCTATGACTGGGAGTGGCAAGTTCAGGAATATTCTAATTGATAGGCCATCAGTGCTACACGAAGATTTACTTTTGATATTATTTATTACCTTCAATAGTTCAGTGTTGCTAACGGGACTTAAGAAAAAGCTATCAGCTAAATTTTTTGAAGGAGGGAGAAACGAAAGAGGGTCCAAACTTGGCGAGATACTAGAGGTAACTAAAAGACTAATCGTCATCTCAACCAATAACTATAAAAAAAGGTCTTGACTTTTGTATCAGAGTAAAGTCATTATTCTTGTATTTCGAATATAAAAAGAATTAATTATATGCTCTTTTTAATGTAATTTCCGTAAACAAAAAGGGAACAATTCGGATAAATTGCATATACTAGATGTTTACACACATGCTTAGAATTTCGAGTATTTGAACACCAGAAAAATGTATGTTACTATTTATACGTATTTTAGGTGAATATTTATCTGATTTAATCTGCTCAAATTTTCTGTTATCAGGTAAGCCTGCCAAAATCCAATCATCAGTCTCATCTGTAATATTTCTTTTATTTTTCCAATTATTGGTTTTTAAACAAGTCTGGAACAGATTGCTCCCTGTAGAATCATTAATTTCTCTTTTTATTTTGAAAATGCTTAGAACATATAATCACAAAAATCATTTAATTTAGAAACGTCTAACCAAATATTTATCATTATTTTAGTTAATTTTTGTATGTTTTTAGGAAATCCATGAAACCTTCATTTTGTTGTTGCTGAAGCAACCGGTAACCGTACAAGGCATATTGTACAGGGTGTCCCATTTTCGTAGGTTTTACGGGGTTTCCAGCTTATGAGTAGAGATAAAGAGATGCGGTTTTCGCGACACCGTGCTACTTTTCGATGAAACTAAAGAGGCCGCAAACAGATTTGCCCTAACCATTTTAGTTTCCGTGCTACAGGGTGATTTTGAAAATTTGTCATTTTCGGACACCCCCTGTAACTCAGCTATCCTAAAATATATTTAAAATGTTTCAACTGGTATTTATAGATTTTTTGACGTAGAATTCGATGGCGTACTCAGATTTTTGCTGAGAGTCATAGTTTTTGACATATTGGCATAACCTACTATTTTTTAAATGGGACACCCTATATATTATTTTTTCATCTTATTCTTCGTGTCGAGAGCTTTTCAAAAACATACCATAAGTCATATTTATTTTCATAAATAACATGAAAAAATGCATTTTTCTTTAAACGGATTTATGGCATAGCAGATCAATCGAAATAAAAGAAGGTGGCTGTGGAGCCATGGAAAAAGTTAACAAATATTTATTAACGAAATAACAAAGTAACAGCATCAGAAAAAATTAGGAAATAGGTAAAAGGTAATAATTATAATTTCATTAAAACTACAAATATTGTTCAAATTGTAGACCATTATGTGTCCTACAAGTGTGACAAACTTTAAAAATTCTTTTTAATGCATTTTCTATTGTAAATGACTGTCTTTGTAACTCTGCAAAAGCGTTTTCGGTGGCCATTCTTAGTTGTTCTAAGTTTTCGTATCGCCTTACATAAACCTTGTTTTCTAAATAACCCCACAAAAAGAAATCTAAAACTGAGACGTCAGGGGATCGTGGTGGCCATCGAACAGGTCCGTGTGTTCCTATCCATCTTCCAGGAAAATGGTCGTTAAGCCAGTTTTGACTTATTCTGGCATTGTGGGCTGGAGCTCCGTCTTGCTGGAAATAAATCCTATTTAGTTGAGCCAAGGGAACATCATCCAAAATTCCTAATGCGTCTTCTAGGATTCGCACGTAACCAATCGAATTCAGATTTCCTTCATATATTTGGTAAACTATTTTTCGGTTGAAAATAAAACAGGAACATTGAATCCAAATCTGCCCTGACGCTCCCTAGGAAAAATAACATGGTTGTTTTCTTGACTCCAAAATCGCGTGTTGTGTCTATTTAAAATCCCTGAACTAGTAAAATGTGCCTCGTCTGACCAAATAATCTTTTTTTCAAAATCGATATCTTCTGCCTTCATATTTATAAACCAATTGCAGAACTCCAATCTGCGCTCTGCATCACCAGGATGCAGATGATGCACAAGTTTGTATTTATAGGGTTTGAATTTGTGCTTTTTCAAAATTTTCTGCACTTTGGTTTTCGGTACACCCGCCTCTTCGTCTATTTTCCTGCAAGATGTTTTAGGAGCTGTCTGAACGAGGGCTAAAACGTTGACCTCAGATTCTTCGTTGTCTTTATTGTAAGTTCGCGATCGAGGCTTGTTAAAAGATCCATATTGGCAAAGATTATTTTTAATTTTTTGAAAAATTCTTTTTTCTGGTTGTCTTCTCTCGGGATATCTAAGATAAAATAAAGCGAACCAATAAAGTCAAAATGCAGGAAGATAAAAAAGAACTAACCTGTTCAGATAAAGCTCTGCCGCCTGATCTGCATCTTCATTAGACAATATAAAACACGCGTTCATATCATATTTCTCAAAATATTCAAATTTTTGATTCTGAGCCATATTAAAAACAATAATTATAATAGACGTCAAGAAAAATTTAAACGCAATAATGCCAAAAATGACAGCAGTAATGGCTGCCTGATCATATTTTTGTTAACGTTGCCATGGCTACCACAGCCACCTTTTCTTATTTCGATTGATCTGCTATGCCATAAATCCGTTTAAAGAAAAATGCATTTTTTCATGTTATTTATGAAAATAAATATGACTTATGGTATGTTTTTGAAAAGCTCTCGACACGAAGAATAAGATGAAAAAATAATATATAGGGTCTCCCATTTAAAAAATAGTAGGTTATGCCAATATGTCAAAAACTATGACTCTCAGCAAAAATCTGAGTATGCCACTGAATTCTACGTGAAAAAATCTATAAATACCAGTTGAAACATTTTAAATATATTTTACGATAGCTGAGTTACAGGGGGTGTCCGAAAATGACAAATTTTCAAAATCACCCTGTAGCACGGAAACTAAAATGGTTAGGGCAAATCTGTTTGCGGCCTCTTTAGTTTCATCGAAAAGTAGCACGGTGTCGCGAAAACCTCATCTCTCTATCTCTACTCATAAGCTGGAAACCCCGTAAAACCTACGAAAATGGGACACCCTGTACATTCATTATAAACGTTATAACCAACAACAAATAATTGTTTAATAAAATAATAATTTAAAAATATATCGTTATTTTTATTTGTGAATAAATGTAACATGTATGTGCGTTTTGTAACTATTTTTGAAAAACGCTGAAGGTAAATGCAGCTTGAAAATCACATTTGACATATATTAAACCTCTAATTTGTGATCAGTTCTAATTTGAAGTAATCAATTCTAGTAAATAAAAAAATAACATACTTCATTTCACCCTCCTCACTAAACTGCATTTGCCAATACATGCGTAATTTATGCACGCTCCTAGGAAAAATTATTTACCTAACTCGTGCGGAAAGTGAGTTTTCTGCACTCGACTGCTTACCGAATTCGGTAAACTGCAGTCGCTTGCGGAAAAGTATCACCTTCCGTACTAGTTAGGTAAATAACTATTATGTCCGACCAGGAGTTAAAGTGCATTTTAATACCCGTGTTTGAGAGCGAAAAGCAGCACTTTAACTACGGAGGGCTACTGTAAAGCTCGCGGAGTTTAAAATAATGCAGTTTTGTATACCTAAGTATGATTTTTTGTATTTCTTTTCATAGAATTGATAACAAAAAAGCAGGTTTTACTTTTTAGAATTTTTATTATGACCACTAAACAAGTAAGGTGAACATTATTCAAACTTAAAATTAAATATACAGTTTGCATGCGTTTTTACTTCCCTCGTAAAAAGGAAGTATTGTAATGGTGAAAAAATCACTCTCCGAGATTTTTTCACATCTTCACGTTTTAGGGTCCCTATATGACGAAAAACCTGTTTTCTCAATTCCGTCGGCCTGTCTGTCAGTCTGTTCGCGGCGTAGCTAAAAAACTACTTATCAGATTGACTTAAAATTTTGGTCAAAAGTTAAGAATCATATGACCTGGTAAAAATCCAATATGGCGAGACAAAATGGCGGCTTGGTGAAGTGTCAAAAAAATTATTATTAAAAAACTAATCATCCAATTTATCTCAAATTTTGCAAAAACTTCAATTAATATGTTGAAATTAAGTGGTCAAATTTTAGTACAAATCCAAGATGGCGGAACAAAATGGCGGCATAATAAAATATTTAAAAATTCAGTCTGAAAAACTGCTTTTAATTTTAAATTGTGTGCCATAACCAATTAGGGTATAGGGATCAACTAATTAAACAGTGGTTCTAATTCAAGATGGCCGAACAAAATGGCGGCCAAATTTTGTAATCGTGAAGAAAATCGCCCTCTCAGGATTTACATATCTTTACGTTTTAGCGTCCCTAGATATCAAAAAACATGTTTTATCAATTCCGTCTGTCGGTCTGTGTGCAAGTTCGCGACATAGCTTAAATACTACTCACCCGATTGACTTCAAATTTTGACCAAAAATTAAGGGTCATATGGACATGCCCTGATACTATTTTGGAAAATATCCTATATAGTAAAACAATGTTAAAAAAGGTGTGTTAGAGTGGTGTATTATTTGGGGTTAAGATCAAGTAAAAAGAAAAACAAGTATTTTTTAAATTGTCGACGTTTTGCAACCTAATTTTTGCATCCTCAGGGCACATATATAGATCTTATATCCTGCATGAAACCCATATTATCAGTACTTTTACTCCGTTGTTCCGCATATATTACCCAGATATTAAGTTTCTCAATGGTTTTCGTTAACAGTCCTTTTGTTGTTATGTTAAAGTAGTGTATTTATTATTTGGGGCTAGGATCCGGTAAAAGAAACAAAAGACTATTCTTAAATAGTCGATGTTTCGCAACTTTATTGTTGCATCTTCAGGACACATGTAGATTATATATCCAGCATGAAATTTATATTATCAGTCTTTACATATTCCGTTTGTCCGCAGAAATTTCCCAGATATTAAGTTTTATAAATGGTTTTCGTTAACGATCCTCTTGTTTTTTTGTTAGAGTGGGTTATTATTTGGGGTTAGGATCCAATGAAAAATCAAATGACTTTCTAAATTGTCGACGTTTCGAAACTTTATTGTTGCATCCTCAGGCCACATATATTACCTCCTCCGTTCATTCGCAGATGTTTCCCAGATATTAAATTTTTAAATGGTTTTCGTTAACGATCTTTTTGTTGTTATGTTAGAGCGGTGTATTATTTGGGGTTAGGAAATAACTGCGGAGACCAATGGAGTAGGTAAAGGCTAATTTGAGTTTCATATAACATATATGTTCTGAGGATGCATTGGAGAAACGTCGGCAATTTAAAAAAGGGCCTTTGTTTCTTTTACTGGATCCTAACGCCAAATAATATACCACTCTAACATGACAACAAGAGGATCGTTAATGAAAACCATTCAGAAACTTAATATCTGGGATATCTGCGGACAAACGGAGTAGGTAAAAACTGATAATATAGGTTTCAATTTAAGGTGGTGAAACAAAATGACGGCCAAATAAAACTTGTAAAAAACCTTGTTCAATTATTTTAAATTTTGCAGAAAAAATAAATGTGAATATGGGATACTTATTAAATTTATTTTAAATTATGCCCAAAAGTCAAGTGTGGCATAGGTAGAAAAGAAAATAATATTGATAGGAATCCAATGATGGAACAAAATGGCGCCCAATAAAATTGAAGAGAGAGTATATTTAACACATATATACTGTGATTATGTACTGAACTGACTTGGACCACACTTCACTCTTCCCAATAAATGTAATAATTCATAACGAGGAAGTTCCGGGCAAAGGAATTTATCGATTTTTTCTAGAAACATTGCGATTTTCGCTCCGCTGTAACTGATTTTCATTTGTGTTATCATATAAAGATGTGGAAGCTTCGCCACTTGACTCCGGTCACAAGATGTGGAAGACTACTTGCTTAGTTTGGTATCCCAATGATATGAAGATGTGTAAGCCTCACAACTTGCACCCGATAATATTTTTTTTTGACAACCTTTTCTTTGGAAATTTTGATATTTTCAATATATCCTTTAGCTACCTTAGTTAACTTCCAGCATAAAGTTTTATATCCGTATTATCTTCTTACACTTCGGTGAGGGTGACAGATGTTAGGCGAAAGCAGTGACCGGTAAATTGTTGCGCTTCGGGTAAGTTCAAAAGTTTGGCAATTTTTTGGGCCATTTCTTCAAATATATTTTCACCGACAACTTGGGTATAGCACTTATCGCTCTTGTAGAACATCAGAAATCGTTTATGTTCTACGTTGATTTTATATGGGGAGGTCCTGAGTGTCATCAACCTCGAGTCTATAAAGTTCCTCATGCCTGGTGGCACTACATATTCCAAAAATCAAGGAAACTTTTATCATTATCCAAATTTTAAACTTTTTTGTTTTATATCCGTCGCTCTTCGCTACTTCTAAATACAAAACAGAAATTAACAAAACAATTGAAAACTCCAATTCTATATTAACGCAAAGAGAAGCTTTCCTTAAAAGTAATAAACCCACAGCCCCCTAAATTATATTCGCTTATAAAACCTCATAAACCAGGTAACCCCATTAGACCGGTGGTATCCTTTGTTTCTACCCGGTCAATGAAAATATCAAATAAACTTAAAGATATACTTCACAGATATTGTAACTTTACACCTCAATGTAGAATACAAAATTCCTATACCTTAATTGACAAAAGTAAAGACTTAAATATACCTAAAAATTCAAAATTAATCCCGTTTGACGTTAACAATTTATTTCCTAGCATCCCACCCCTGGAAACAGTAGCTTTAATAAAAGATATACTATATAAAAATAAAGCCAACGTAGTTATTATCAATGAAATCATAGATTTATTGCAAATATGACTAAAACAAAATTATTTTCAATTCAATAACACAATTTATACCTCGACAGAAGGCTTAATTATGGGTTACTCATAGAGCCCCTTATTGGCAGAGTTTTTTATGGATAATTTAGAAAAGAATTTTATTCATACTCACCCGTCAGCAAATTTTTATCCATTTTGGTACAGGTATGTAGACGATATACTCGTCTTATTTACAGGTATGGATAGACAACTCAACACTTTTAGAATTGAAAATACTATTGGGATCACTTTTATGCAAACTTAACACTGCCTGTCACAACCTCGACACCGGAACGGCGATAACGTGTGCAAATAACATTAGACCCACTTTAATAAATAATATTTTTTCTAAAATATCATACAAAAAGCTATAAAAGAAGTATAAACCAATAAATAAATTATCTACCCTTATTTATATATTTATTACTTATACCTAGTACTAAGTTTTTTAAACAGTCAACAAATTTTAACTAATAATAATTTAGGTTCAATAATTAAAAATAACAAAGTTAAATCTGAAAAAAGCTACAAAAGTGGTTTTTATAAATTAAATTGCGGCTCATGTAATAAATTTTATATTGGTCAAACTGGTAGATCTTTTAAAACCAGAATGAAAGATCACAACGACTCTTATTTAAAAGAAAACAAATCACATTTTTAATGACAATTTCAAAATTTTACACGTAGAACAAAAAAGCCAAAAACTAAATTTCTTAAAAGCTTAAGAAATTAATAAATTCAAACATTCTAACCTCATTTTAAACGACCAATTAGATATTAACAATTCTCCCTTTCTAAATTTGCATTAATAATTTTTGTTTAGTCTTTAATTATATAGAGTGCTCCAAAAGAAACCGGAATTTTGTTTTTTCCCTGTAACTTATTTTTGTTAGATTTGTTTAAAAAGAAATAAATAACATTTTAAAGAAATTCAAGATGGCAGATGCACCTAGAATGTATCATAATTTAAAAGGCGTTGGAACTTTTTTGTGACAACCTGTAGATTTGATTTTCACATAATCTTAAAGTCTATTCACTTTTCAGTAATTTGAGACTTTGGTGAGCAAAATCGGTCAAACAACACGAGAGATATCAGCAATTTACTAAAGGTCGTTATAACGTTCAATGTGCCAAATGAAATGTTTTTACTGTTACCGGGATTTGGTTTTTCCTTGGTAACTTTTTTGTTACAACGCCGATTTAATATGTTTTGGGCTAGTTTAGATGAGAAGTTAATAAGCTAGAGGCTCAAATATAAATTTTTGACATTTTAAAGAAATTCAAGATGGCGGATGAGCCTAAAATTTGCCATAATTTAAAGGGCGTTAGTAATTTTTTGTTACACCCTGTAAATTTGATTTCCACGGAATATTAAACCCTATTTATTTCTAAGTAATAAAAAACTGCGGTGAGCAAAATCGGTAAATAAATACTTGAAATATCAACAATTTATCAAAATGAGATATTTTACATTAAATTTGGCTCAATAAAAATAAAAGTCTTTATGTATGAGTAGGCCGTGCACACTGCAGAAAAGATAAAAACAAACGAACTGCAACTGTCAAATAATAATAATTTTCAAGAATTTTACTTATTCATAACTATTTTTTCTGTGAAAGTAGATAACTATGGTATGGTCTTTTGAAGAAACAGTTGTGATAAAAAAACCTATTTAACCGCGGATACAGAGTGTGTAAAATTTTAAAGCATTTTAATAACGAGTTGAGAAAAAGTACAGTGTATGATTTTGTTGAAAAGTTAAGAGTGATGGGATCAATTGAGAGAAGATCAACTAGGGGCAGACCTAGAACTGCACGAACACAGGTACTGTATACATTGATAAATACTGTTCTCTCTATTATTAACAAGTAAAAAATGTAGGAAGATATAGATCGTGTAAGAATCTTACCAGTTAGTCCAGAAAGAACTCCTAGTAATAGCCTAACGGTTTCTCAACTAGTAAAGTACAGATTTCTAGAAGTTCAGTAAAAAGAATTATTAACAAGGATTTAGAGTTGAAACATATTAAACGTGACTACATATTTAAATTGAATGAAGATATGAAGCAAAGACGACTTGTCAGGTCTGGGCGTTTACTTAATAAATTTCGGGCTCGCGACGAAATTTCGGAGATTTGGTTTTCTGATGAAAAAATCTTTACGTTATCGTAAAAAAATTCACAAAATGATCAGTTGTGTATTCCAATCGATTCATTAAAAACAAATGTTCCCTTAAATCGTTTACTAGAAGAAAGAGAGAAATTTGGCAAGTATGTCATGATATCGGCGGCAATCTCCAAAAATTATAAGGCAGAACTAATTTTTATTGAGCAAGGAATAAGGCTGGATTCACATACTTATTGTGAACTTGTGTTAATGCAAATGCTACCTGAGATTGAACGTCTTACACCAGACTATATCTTTATGCAGGCATTTTCTTTGTATATTTTAGACTAAACTTTTCTTTCTAGCCGAGAATTAGTTTTTGCATAAATTATTTTCATGTTTTAAACTAAAAGCACTGATTTTAAGATAGTGCCAGGTTCCAAACCAGCCGGTATACAATAAATTTTTTAAGAGGACAAGTAGCTGACTTTATGGATTCTAATGACTGGCCTCTTTATAGCCCTGACCTTAATCCCTGTGATTATTATCTGTGGGGAGACTTAGAAGAACGGATCCACAAAAACGGGGGAATATTTAATAGTACTGAAGACTTGCGCCAGCGAATTATAGACTGTTGGCACGAAATGGATCAGCAAAATATTGCTAAAGCTATTGATTCTTAGCGCAGGCGATAATGGAGGCTATATTCCGGTTTAGTATTGTAAGTAACGTTCAATTTAAAAAACCATAAATTAAAAGAAAACGTTTTTATAAAGATCTTAAATTATTTAGAAATAAATACGGTTTAAAACTTAGTGAAAATCAATTTTACCGGGTTTCACAAAAATTTTCAAAAACGATTTAATTTATGGCATTATTATAGGCGCATCGCTTTTCCTTGAATATTATAAATGTAAGTTAATGTCCTTTTTTATTGTTTTTTCTTTCGTGCAAGCCCAAAGCGAATACTATTGGTAATGTAACAAAAAAGTTACAGAGGAAATACAAATGCCGTAAAACCGTAACCGTAAAAACATTTCATTTGGCGCATTGAACGGGAACGACCTTTGGTAAATTGCTAATATCTCACGTGTTTTTTAACCGATTTTGCTCATTAAATATCTAAATTACTCAGAAATGAACATGCTTTAATATTCTGTTAAAATCAAATATACAGGGTGTCACAAAAAAGTTCCAACACATTTTAAATTATGATAAATTTTAGGCGCATCCGCCCTCTTGAATTTCTTTAAAATGTCAAAAATTTGTGTTTGAGCCTCTTTCTTTTAAACAAGCCCAAAACAAATGAAATCGGTCAATTAACAAATAAGTTACAGAGGAAAAGCAAAATTCCTGTTTCTTTTGGACCACCCTATATATATATATATATATATATTTTTTTTTTTAGTTATTTTTACTTATATAAAAATATAAATGTGAATAAAAATTCAGTAGTATGTCTAGACCAATTTTTTTTAATTACTTGTACTTATTATACTCCTTAGATATATTAGGCCATTAAGTTCCCATCCATTTACTTTATTATTCCTTCTTGTAAATTCAAAACTCCCATATTTACAATGCCCTATGTGTACTATTTATAGTTTTTTCTGCTAAACGCGACATTTCAAGTTTTTTTTTTATATTGCTTAACCGTCATGCTTAGATAATTTTTATTATGATGTACCTTTTTTTATTATATTCTTCGACCCAGGCAATAGACCATTGACCATTCTAAATACAATGTTGCTTTAAAATCGTTACATTTGAAAAAGTTGCTCTGCTAACGAAACATGTGATGTTAGACAATATACAAGTGAAAAAAATCGAAAACGAGTGTTTTTATCTGATAATTATTATTATGGATTTGCATCAAGTAAGAGCCGAAACCATCAAAATCTTTAAAAAGGCTATAAGTTTATAGACTTTAGTACTTACTAATGTTAAAGTTGTTATTTAAATTAATTGTGGTGTTCAGCATATTATAGTAACTCTAAAACTAAAGGAAAACGGCTTGGTTCATTTTACTTTTTCATTAAAAAACGCTAACAGTGTATCATCTTTTATTCTTCCTAGCACACCGTAAACAAATAGTCTTTATAGGTCTTTTCATATAGTTTTCTGGATTTGGCGTGCAAAAGGTCAGTCTTTGCCTCTTTAGCGGCTTCCAGTATTTCTCTGGAGAGATTTATTTCATCGATTTACATTACAAATCTTAATGAAAAAAAAAACGTTGTGCAAGAAGCTGCTCTAATTTTGGTGACTTTGTATACTTGGCTGTTATGAGTAAAACGAATTGGTAAATGTTTATGCCAAACATTAGTTGATTTAGGCCCGGTATTTCTATGGAAACGATTATCGAGACAATGGTGACCATAGAGATTTTTCATCAAATAAAATTATCTGGAGATGAAAGTAATAGTCTTTAGAATGACAGAACTAGTTAATATTTTTTACGCAAATATCTACCATTAGAAAAGTAAAGGCACGTGCCCTCAGTTTTTCCAATTTTTTTTAATTGATATTTTAAGTTTCGTGTCGGACATAAAACATTGTATGCACTGCGTTTAATTCCCCTAGCGTGTAGAAACCCTCGCCTGACGGCTCGTGTTTTTTTCCACTCCGCGGGCGCTAAACGCTTCTTTTATAACCTAGATATATAAATAACTATTTAAACAACTTGCCTCGCCTTTCATTTATACTTATTGTTATTCTGTTTTTGTCAACAATTTTGCAATTTTTCTTCCCTTTTTTTAGAATTTTTAAAACCAAAAAATTAATTTATTTTTAATTGTGTTAGACAGATCTCGACGTTTAAAACAGTATGCACCTTTCATTTATCTGGATCGTCAATAAAACTAAAATGGATTTTTGTCGAAAGATATGTATGGGAGCAATATGGAAAATATCCAATATACCCTCAAAAACACTAGACTGAGCTCCACTTGACTTCTGAAGCTGTTTTGTTTTCTTAAATCAACAATATGCCGTAATATATTCGATCTTCTTATAATAGCCAATCACTCAAACTAAACATCAAAATACCTTATTGTCCAAGAAATCAGGTTTCTCTTTTCAAAGCACAATAAACTAAACTGAGGTTTAGAAAAAATCCTTAAATTTCCTTTACCCAAAACTTCCCTCGTTATGATTTTTTCCCATTTGTTATGAATAGTGAATTAAACATTTTTATTGGGCGCCATTTTGTTCCATCATATTGGATTCCTACCAATATTTTACCAGTTTCTTATTACTTATGCCTCACTTGACTTTTGGGCATAATTTAAAATAAATTCAATAAGTAGTTTTTACATTAATACATAAAGCCATTTTGTTACGTCATGTTGAATTCGTACCAGGTTAGTCCATTTCACATTTAATTTCATTAAAAATCATGGAATATGATTTTTTTAAAAATTCTATTTGGCCGCCAAAGTTTTTTTAGTAATAAATTTTTTTACATTTTTCCGCTATGTTGGATTTTTATCAAAATATTACCAGGTCATCCCCATTGATCCTTAATTTATGACTAAAATTTGAAGTCAATCTCGTAAATAGTTAGTAGTAGTAGTAGTAAGCTATGCCGCGAACTGATAGAGCTACACACAGATGGACCATTTTGTTCCACCTTCATGAATTAATAACACAATTTTACTAGTTCCCTATACCACGATTAGCTATGGCACACAATTTGAAATCAACCACATTAAGTCGTTTTTTCAGAATTTCAGTTTTTTTATTTTATATATTTTATGATGCCGCCATCTTGCACTGCCATTTTCGATTCGTACCAAAATTTTATCAGTTGAATCCAACATAATATTTAATGTTTGTGCCAAATTTGAGATAAATTGGATAAACATATTTTTAATGATAATTTTTTTTAACATTTCACTAGACCGCAATTTTTTTTACCAAAAAGTTACCAGATCATTCCCATAAGACCCTTAATTTTTAATCAAAATTTCAAGTCAATCGGATAAGTGGTTTTTAAGCTATGCTGCGAACTTACAGACAAACAGACAGACCAACAGACGGACCGACCGAATTGATATAAAATATTTATTTCCATCTGGAGACGCTAAAAGTTAAAAATATGTAAAACCTGAGAGTGATTTTTCTCGATTACAAATATTTTATTTGGCCGCCATTTTGTTCCCCCATCTTGATTTAGAACCACAGTTTTATTAATTTATCTCTATACCACAATTGGTTATGGCACATAATTTCAAATCAGTCAGATTTCTACATAATACTAGATTTTTATACAGAATTGGAGATAAATTGGATATGTGCTTTTTAGTAATATTTTTTTAACATTTCACTAGGCCGCTATTTTGTTTTGGCATATTGGATTTTTACCAAAATAATGCCAGGTCATCCCCATATAACTCTTAGTTTTTGACTAAAGTTTAACGTCAATCTGATAAGTAGTTTTTAAGCTATGCCGCGAACTGACATCAAAAGAAGGCTATAACCTGAGATATGTAAAACCTGAGAGATTGAGTTTTCACCATTATAAATATTTTAGCCGCCATTCTGTTCCGCCATATTGAATTAGTACCACAGTTTTACCAGTTGATTTTTACATAATATTTGATTTTTTGCAAAGTTTGAAATAAATTGCGTATGTAGTTTTTTAGCAATAATTTCACTAGGTCGCCATTTTGTTTAACTATTTTGGATTTTTACCAAAATGTTACCAGCCTCATATGACCCTTAATTTTTGACCAAAATTTAAAGTCATATTCCTCTTTTACATTTCTTGCAGCAGCCTTTTGAGATGGATCACCTCAAAAGATTCTTCTCTAACCTCAATGACTTCATAGGACTTGTTTTCCATTTCATGTTTGGAGGGTCGGCTTCAGTTGCGCCGCTTGTAACATATCAGTTGGATGAAAGGTGAGCAAACCTTAGAACATTTAGAACACTACGTGGTCAACTACCGTTTTTTTACAGTGATTTTTTACTATTGATTTTTTAAAGTCAATATAAAAAATCGGTATAATTCCTTTACCTGGCGGCCCGCAAGAGGTTGCCCCTCATGGAAAAAAATTAGTTTTGCCCCCACCCCTGGACAAAATCGATTCTTTTTCTAACCGCTTTTGGAGTTATACTGACATACCAAGTGGATTATGGATGAGAGGCACGAGAATATTTCTGATCACTGCTTATTACTTATTATGGTTTTAATGATGGTAACGAAAAGTTGCCGAAAAAATGTGACTTCGAATCCTGGATCAACTCCCTAAAATCTAGAGATATACCAAAAATTATTCACATCGACCAGATGACCCTAGACTGCATAAACTTTAGGTGTATGTGAATGTGATCGTTTTCAAAAGTTGTTACATAATATACTATTAGACATTTTCCAACCTACGGTTATAAACTGGACTTTATGTTTTTCTATGTACAGGGTTATTTTTTATAATTTGCCGCCTCCTGAGAGGCTTATTTTTTCAAGAAATGGTTCAGTTATAAGAGATTTTCTACATGGCGACAAATTTAAAAACAAAAGACGATGGGAAAATCACTAACTTTGTTATTTTAAATGGGACACCCTATATTTTTTTACATTTTCTTCATTTTCCTTTTTTTCAAAAATATATAATTTGTATATACTCGGAACAGTCGATTTTGACTTATTCCACTTTAAAGTTACTATATATGACAATTTCACCGATATGCACCCATACTTAAATCGCGGTAATCATGAAATGATGAAATGTCAACTAAAAATAAAGGAGCCCTGGACGTGAAAGCAATCCACAGATACTTAAATCGCTTTACTCATGCAATGTCACCAATAAAAACAAAACAGTATTTTGTAAAAGAAATATATTTAATGTGATTATATATATATATACTAATACAACGATAACAAACAAACGAACAAACAAAAACAAAACAAGAACTAGGAATTAATATTTTTGCAGCCTATTTATGTATTAACCCCTCCATTATCCAAGCAATTTTGAAACACTGTTTCCAGTTTCCTGATTGCTTATGTAATGAAGGCGGGACATTCTGTATTTATAACCCTAATTTCATACACTATTATTTGTCGCAACTCCTCAACACTCTCCGTTCTATTATGATATACTTTATCCTTTAGGTATCCCCACAAAAATTGTCCAAAGATGTAAGGTCGGGACTGTTCGCGGGCCAATAAATATGCCCATATTTGCCAATCTACAAATTATATCGAGCATTTAAAAAATCTGTGACCTCTCGAATGTTGTGTGGTGGTGCGCCATCTTGGCGTCAAATTATTTAATTATAAATGTTTAAAGGAAGCTGCTCCAAAAATGCTCAATTTCGTTATTTACTAGATTTAAATATCGTTCCCCCTCAATAAATATCGGACCAATAATTTAGTTTCCGAAGATGCCGCACCACACATTTATTGACTTTCGCCCTTGTCTCTTTTGCTGTAGAATTATATGTGGATTTCTTGTTGCCCAATGGTCCTTGTTTTTTCTATTAAACATTCCGGCTGTGGTAAAACAAGCCTCATCAGACCACAAAATCCATCTGAATAACAGCATATCTTGCCTCAGTCTGGTCAGCATATCCTCACAGAAGTGGAGGCGTTGGTTAAAGTAATAGTTGGTTAATAGTCACATGGTCTAACTTTATACGGGCGATATCGATTTTCTTTTAGCACTGAACGAAGGTAGAACCTCGATTTTCCGGTTATCCTACTAAAGAAATAATTTTTTACCTTGAAAATATAATAATATTGATAATTCCTCGTCTAAGTCAAAATTTGCTCGTCTTCTTTGCCTCTGCAAAGATTTTCTTTGTGCATGGTTTTTTACTATATTGCAACAGTTTTTCTTGAGGGAACTCTTGCCCCAGGATATAGCAGCCTGTATTTTCGCACTGCAATTGACTTTTTAGTTTTTCTTCTTAAGTAAAATTAATAAAATATTTTACTAAGTAAGTGTTTTGTTTTTGTTGGTGAAATTCCATGGGTAAAGCGATTTCATCATTTCATGGGTACCGCGATTTAAGTATGGCTGCATATCTGTGAAATTGTCATATGTGGTAACTTTGAAGTGGAATATGTCAAAAAGTACTGTTCCGAATATAGACAAATTAAATACTTTTTGGAAAGGGGGGAATGAGGAGAATCCAAAAATGTTAAAAATGGTGTCTCATTTAAAATAACAAAGTTGATGGTGATTTAGTAATTTTCCGATCATCTTTTGTTTTTAAAATTGCCGCCCTGTAAATCTTTAGGAAATTCTCTATAACTTTCCTAGGAACCATTTCTTTGTATCTTGAAAAAATAAGCCTCTCAGAGGGTGGCAAATTATAAAAAATAATCCTGTAAAATTTCAAAATATGCTTTAAAATGTACCTTTTTTCGTCAACCAGAAAATTTTTATTCCTAAAACTAAAGAAAAAAAAGAATATACATCTTACTTAACACGCCTTCACATAAATTAAATTCTGGTGGAAACATTGTCTCGTCAACAGGTTTTCAGATGAAAGCACGTACCCCATGTCTCGCATATCAGCGCTCCTAATAAGATTTTATCTAAGTGAAATACTGATAGAAAAGTAAGAGTACAATTTCAATGCTACATTCAAGGAAATGTCCGGAAGTGAAACTGTATCCAGAATTTACTCCAACTGTTTTAAAAGGTCTCTAAACTCTAAACACCTTATGAGAAATGTGAAATGTGTATTTGAATAATATTATAGAAAAAAATATTAAAACCTTTTTCTTACAATGATAAGAAAATACTATATACAGTATGTCTGCGGATGGACTTTACAAGAGGCCTAATGGACTAAGAATTGAAAGATACGAAAAAAAGTTTTTGCTTATAAAATAAATTAGGTTCGCTTTATCAAAAATCGGTAAATTTCCTTTACCCTCGTTATGATTTTTTTCCATTTGTTATTAATAGTGAAGTGTGACCCATTTTAGTTCAATACATAGTCGTATTACACTTCATCATACTACGTCTTTTCATTTTTTTTGGGCGCCATTTTGTTCCATCATATCGCATTCCTAACAATATTTGACCATTTTCTTTCTACCTATGGCACACCTGACTTTTGGGCATAATTTTAAATAAATTCAATAAGTAGTTTTTACATTGACACATACCCTTCTTTTTGTTACGTCATGTTGAAGTCGTATCAATTTATCTCATTTTCACATTTAATTTTTCTGTAAAATTTAGTCAATTGAAAAAGATTTTTTTTACGTTGATTTTTTAAAAATTTTACTAGGCCGTCATTTCGTTTTGCCATCTTAAATTGAAACCCGTATTATCAGTCTTCACCTATTCCGTTGGTATCCCAGGTATTTCCCAAATGGTTTTTCGTTAAAGATCCTCTTGTTGTTATGGTAGAGTGGTGTATTATGAGGTTAGGATCCGGTAAATAAAAAAAAACTCCTTCAAAATCCTTAGTGCACATATAGTTTTTATATCTTGCATGAAACCCATATTATCAGTCTTTACATACTCCGTTGGTCCGTAGGTATTTCCTAACCCCAAATAATACCCATATACCTAATACTACAATATCTGAGAAATATCTGCGAATGTGAGGATGGTGCTGGAGGATCCTTATCATCCAAGTTTGGAGTTTTTTCTTGATATAGGGTTCGCCAGATCACTGCACATACCAAATTATAAATTTTTAAATTTTCATAAAACTAATTATAATATTATAAATGAGGCAATATTTAGTACCCCATGGAATAATTTACTTAGTAGTAATAACTTAGAAAATAACATTTTAAAATTTTATAACAGAATAAATAATATAATATCGGAATTTGTTCCAACTGGTTACCGTAACAGTAAATATCCAGCATACTTTTCTAGTTCCACCATTAAGGTGATCAAAGAAAAAAATAAATTCCATAATAAATGGAAAGTTTATGGAAGTTTGAGTGATTTAAATACCTTTAGAACTCTTAGAAGCCGTTCAAAGACACTAATTGGAGAAGACTACCAAAATTATATCAATCATATTGAAGCGGAAATTCCCACAAATTGCAAAAAATTTTGGCATTTTGTATCTGCTAAACGCGGAAAAACAGATATACCTTTGGAAGTGTATTTTGAAAACTGTACAGCTAGTAATAATAATGATGTTTGTAACCTTTTTGCAACTTTTTTTAAGTCTGTATTTGAGCCAAAAACTAACAACCTAATAACGTCAGTAGATATCAAATACGGGAACTGATTCACCCCCCACCACTACTCCTGACCTTGAGAGCCCAGGTGTGCTGTGTAGTTTGGCCTTGAGGCGATGTGACGTCATATGACCTTGAGCGCGCATCACGCTTTTTCTTGTGCGCACACCTGAACTTGAGATTAAGCTCCGCCCCATGACCATGAGATTAAACCCCGCCCCAATGACCATGAGATTAAACCCCGCCCCACGACCTTGGGGAATTGCGCATACCACGTTTTCAATATTTGTCCTTGAAGCGATGTGACATCATCATATGACCACGCAAACCATTTCATATAAAAGATTAGTGGTGTAAGCATATTGTGTTATAACTGAAGTGAGACGTGTAATTGAACTTTCAATTAAATTAAACATGAGTTACGTGTGTGATATGTGCGGTGCATCATTTACCCGCAGTTACAGTCTGTTGCGTCACAAAAGAGAGTCGTGTAGGGGAAGACCGGATGATGATTTTGGTGTTGGAGGAAAGCGTGTAAGATTGGATGTTGCAGGACCCTCTTCATCAAATTCCCCAAAAATGCAAAGCTGCGATGTTTGTAATGTTGTTGTTTCGGCAAACCGAATGGGGGCTCACCAAAGAACATTGGTGCATAGAAATAATGCATGTATACCATTATCACAAGGTGTAGAAATGATAGATGGTGCCTTCAGAAATCGCATCGCGACATATCGTGTGAGCAGCGACAGTATCCATGTCGATTTTACTGCATTCTTCGATGATATTAAGCAGAAAGTGTTGGATTTGGTGCGTCGAATGCTGACATCGCATGGGGCTCTGAAGATAAACATGGTTGTTTTTGGTCAATATCTGCTACCATCTCAGGACGTGTGCAGCGACAAATCGTTTAATACAACCAATCAAGTAATCACGGATGGGGATGATTTGGAAACTGTATACCAATCGTTTGTGGATGCAATGAAGACCCAATCTATGGAATTTCAAGAAAAAGATTCAGGTATGTTTAAATATTTAACAGTGTTGTTTTGTGAATTACAATACTTTGTGTGTTTATAGGGTGGGCGCTTGAGAAAATTCTATATCTGGAAGTGAACATCAACGAGTTTAGGCCAGTAAGCGGCTCATCATACATCAAACTACCGAGATTCATAGAGAGCAAAAAGGCTGTGATTAATGTGGTGAACCAAGACGAGTGCTGCTTCGCTTGGGCTGTAACTTCAGCGATGTTTCCCACAATCAATATGCCAACACAAGTTTCATCATATCCCCATTTTTCAACTGTGTTGGATGTAACAGGTATGGATTTTCCAGTAAAATTGTGTGATATTAGTTAATTTGAGAAACAAAATAACATTTCAGTCAATGTGTATGGTGTAGAATCTACTTTTGAAAATAATAAGATGAAGTATGAAATAGTTGGTCCACTTAGGTATGCGAGCAAAAAATTATTAAATCATGTAAATTTATTGTTAATAAACAGTGATTGTAATATTCAAGCTCATGATGATACACATGTTTGCGATGCACGTTGTACAAAAAGTCATTATTGTTGGATCACAGATTTATCTCGATTAGTGTCTAGTCAAATTAGCAAAGTTAAAAGTAAATTGTATTTTTGTGATGGTTGTCTCGTTTATTTTGATTCATTATCAGCTATAACTTTACACCAGAAAAATGATTGTAATCACCTATACACATTGACACCCTATTAGGGTTGATAAGTTTGGAAAGAGTGTACCTGAAAATATTTTAAAATTTGAAAGCATAGAAAAGCAAATGCGAGTTCCATTTGTCGTATATGCCGACTTCGAATCGGTTCTAAAACCATTACCAATAGCCGAGCCAAGTCCTCAAAATTCTTACACAATGCAGAGTGTTAAACACGAACCATATTCCTTTGCATACGTCATAAAATGTTCTTTTGATGATACTGTTTCTAAATTTGAATTGTACCGCGGAAATGATGCAGCCCAAGTATTTGTTTCTCGTATAGAAAGCGATTTAAGGCACCTTTATAATACATATCTAAAAGATATTAAACCAATGAACCGTTTAACACCTCAGGAAGAGAATGAATTCGCGAATGCTAAAACATGTTGTATATGTGAGCAGCCTTTTATCGACAATGAAAAAAAAGTAAGAGATCATTGTCACATAACGGGGAAGAAACGATTTGGTGCTGCTCATTCCGTCTGTAATTTAAATTATAAACTACCTAATTTCGTCCCTATTATTTTCCATAATTTAAGCGGTTATGACTGCCACCTATTTATTAAAGAATTATGTCGTCATGGGGATAATATTAACGTCCATAGCCCAGAGTAAAGAAAAATATGTTTCATTTACAAAGAGCATTTACGTTCACGATTATGTCGACAAACAAACCCTATCGATCAAGAAAAAATATTTAAAGTTGCGATTCATTGATAGTTTTAAATTTTTATCCGCTTCGTTGGAAGACTTGGGTTGTGGTTTAGATATTGATAGTTTCAGGGAAACGGGAAAACACTTTCCTGATCGGTATCAATTCGATCTAATGCGGAAAAAAGGTGTTTTCCCATACAGTTTCATTGATTCTTTAGAAAAAATGAATATCCCAAATCTTCCAACAAAAAATCAATTTTATGATACACTAAAAGAGGAACATATAAGTGATGAATGCTATGACAGAGCCAAGGATGTGTGGTCATCGTTCAAATGTAAGAATTTAGGGGACTATTCAGATTTATATTTAAAATCAGACGTGACATTGCTATGCGATGTATTTGAACAATTCCGCGATATGTGTTTAAATATTTATAAACTCGATCCTGCGCATTACTGCACTCTTCCAAGTTTATCATTTGATTGTATGTTGCGCATGACCAAGGTAAAGTTGGAGCTCTTGACTGATATCAGCACAATTAATTTTTTTAAAAAGGGAATTCGCGGGGGTATAAGTCAGTGTTCAGAAAGGAAGCATATTGCCAACAACATATTTTTACCCGACTATGACCCTACAAAACCAGAATCGTTTATTACATATTTAGATGCAACAAATTTGTATGGTCATAGTATGTCACAAGCATTACCATTTGGAGGTTTTAATTGGTTGTCGGAGCGGGAAATATTGGATTTAAACATATTGGATGTTGCCGATGACAGTCCGGTTGGCTATGTTTTATAAGTGGATATTCATTATCCGGAAGAATTGCACGATCACCATGCCGATCTTCCATTTTTAGTAGAAAATATTATACCTCCAACGGGAACATCCAAAATGTCGAAATTAATACCGAATGTTAATGATAAGAAAAACTATATTGTACACTACCGTACATTAAAACAAGCAATTAACAACGGCCTAATGGTAATGAGAACACACAGAATTTTAAAATTTGATCAATCTAAATGGTTGAAAAAATATATTGATTTCAATACTGATATGCGGAATAAATCGCAAACAAAATTCGGTAAAGATATGTTCAAATTGATCATAAATGCAATTTTTGGTAAAACCATGGAAAATGTGGAAAATCGCAAGGATATAAAATTAATAACCCAATGGGAAAACTCAAGAGGAAAATGTGGTGCTAGAGCCCTAATAGCTCGTCCTAATTTTAAAAGCTGTTCCATATTTACTCAAGATCTCGTGGCAATACATATGAACCAATTGAAAATTAAATATAATAAACCTATATATATATAGGATTTTCCATATTGGACATGTCAAAAATGGTAATTTATGAATTCTTTTACAATTTTATCAAGACGAAATTCGGTAAAGATGCTTCCTTACTCTACACAGATACAGATTCCCTGATATTAAAAGTATTCACAAATAATTTTTATCGCTGTATGACTGAGAATCCGGATAAATTTGACACGTCAAATTATGTCGAGGGAAATACATTTAATATTCAAAAGAGTATGTCAGTCTTGGGTAGAATGAAAGATGAGTTTCCAGGTGATCCGATAATCAGTTTTTATGGTACCGGGGCTAAGGCTTATTGTATAAAATCGATTAAGAACGAAGTAAAAAAAGCCAAAGGTATCAAGAAATCGGTTATCAAAAATAATCTTAACCTGGAAGACTATCGGAAAGTTGTAGAACAGGGCGGTTTAATTTTTCGTAAAATGAAAACTTTCCGAAGTCAATTACATAACGTTTATACCGAAATAGTAAACAAAGTAGCTCTGTCCCACAGTGATGATAAACGTTATGTAATTCCATCTTCTACAAAAACATTACCTTGGGGTCATAACGACATACAGTTCTATCAAACCACACCTGAGGAAAATGTTCGAAATGTTATGAGTGTGGTCGAAACGTTTTTATCCGAAGACGAAAAATTAGATCAACTTCTTAGTGTGATGGAAACGTTTCTGACTAATGATAATGTTTAATATAACGTGCTGGAAAATCCATACTTTATTGTATTTAGTTTTTTTCCTAGAATATATATTTAACCTTGTATATTTCGACGCAAAGATTTTGAAGGACACATCGCAAGGCCGTCCGTGGGTGGAGCTGCATATTCAAGGTTATGGGTGGTGGGGTGGCTGCGCAGTAAAAATTAAGGGGTTGTGTTAGTGGGGGTGGTTGCATAAAACCAGATGTAGACATTGTGTAACTTCAGTCTTAGACATTTGTTCAGTTTCAAAGTTCAGTTAAAATTACTACGCAACATATAAAAATGAGTTCATTCAGTGAATTTGGTGGTTCAATCAATAGTTTTGTTCTTGCTGAGTGTGTTGACTCGCTCGCCGATAATAGTTTCGACATCGAAAAGTTTAATTTTCTAACACCTGGCGCATTCGAAGGAGAGTGTGGTGATGCCGGCAACAACAAATTAGACGCTGCCAGCAACAACAAATTAGATGATGCCAACAACACCAAATTGGACGATGCCATCGGTGGCTACATAAACTGCTTTCCACTAGATCGACAAGAAGAACCGCAGCCCGCAGTGAATATAATTAGCGATATAACAATAAAGGAGGCAGCAAAACCTTCAATACTGAAGAAAGCCCTTATGAAAGGCTCAAGATTTGTACAAGGGAAAAACGTAAGGTGGAAAGCAGTCAGCCACAACCGTCAACATCTGGGTTGGGGGAGCGTGAGCCACAGCCGTCAACATCCGGGTTGGGTGGGCCGGTGTCACCTATAATCCGACAAAAAAGAAGGATTACAAATAAAGCAAAATTGATGACACCAAAAAAAATTGTTACCGACCAACCCGAAGATGGAATTCCAAATAATCTGGGGCCATTTTCACAGGATGAAGACGGTGAGGTGATGGCACGATTGACCAATATGAAGACGGTTTGGGGTGATAAATTAGATCAGTGTAGGAGAGAGGCTGTGCGGTGTAGGAGAGAGGCTGAGCGGTATATGAGAGAGGCGAGCGACTGGGAGGCTCGGATGGAAAAGTATGAGCGACGTCTCTCATTCATACGCAAGTAAAGGAAATTAAAAAAAAAATAGACTTGAATGTGTAGTTGTAAAATCGGCGTCTTGTGTTTACCATTCTATATTTAATAGGATAGGATAGTTTTTAAATATGTTTTAGTACTAAGTTTTTAACCGAACATCACTGCGGGCGTTTCCCTTCCGATGTAGTTGAACCTTGTCGCTGGTGGGAGGGCTTAAGGTTGTTATATAATAGACGGTTTTTTTATTTGGTAATTCATTGAGTCAATTATTATAAAACAACCAACCAATACAACTACAAAAAAAATAATAAGTATTGAAATTAATTTGAAAATAATAATAATTATTTAGTCCTTAAGTAATAAGATGAATTGAAAAAAAATATATTATGTCACATATCTATATATAACCCAGTAAATTGTGTGTGTGTCCTATTATGAAAATAAAAGTTTTAATAAACCAATATGTCTCTTATTCCAACGAAAATGTATTAAATGTTGCAAAAATGCGTACATAAACAATTATAAAATTTTTAATAATTTTTAGAATATATAATTAAAAATGTTTTCTTTAGACCCCAAAAGATATAAACACATCGAAAACTCCCTTTAAGCTCAATTAAAATAGCACCTAAAAATTAGATAGGAAGTCGAAATGGTTTTTTGCCCGTTTTGACGACCACCTTTGGACGTTATAATATCGAAAACGGTGATAGATAGAGAAAAAAGTTTTAGATAAAAAAATTCCTAAAATCGAGTTCTACAAAAACGTCCACAGGACCTACCTCGTGGGAGTTACCGTTCGAGAGTTACGGACCTCTGAAGTCGGCGATTTACGCGTTTCTTGAAAAATCGCGATTTACGTGTACTTTGAACCGCTATATCTCGAGAACGGTAGCTCGGACGGGAGCGCGCTTGGTGTTGCTGGACGTAGGTCGTCTAGTTCTACAAAAAGTTAAATGGTGACGATATTGTCCGACGCATTCCTGACTTTGTCAACGCGCTGGTGCACATTTTTGTTTTGAGCGATTCCCGAGCCTCGGGGGTGCGAGATAGCGACTTGGGTTAAATGTAAAAGTTGTTCGCCTAAAAAAAAGTCATCGTTTGGTAAAGTTATCGTTCGTCTATCTTTCGCCGTTACCGAGATACGCTTTTGCGAAGTTGACAAAAAAATTGCGTTTTTTGCTCAGCTACGTCCCCCGCACCTCCTGACAAATTTAAAAAAAAAAAAAAAAAAAAAAAAAAAAAAAAATTTGGTTTGATCTGCGATTAGTGTCAATCCAATAACCTAACCTAACATAACCTAACCTAACCTAACCTAACCTAACCTAACCTAAACTAACCTAACCTAACCTAACCTAACCTAACCTAACCTAACCTACACTAATCTACACTAAGCCGGACCTGAACGATCGGGCACACCCAAAATTGAAAATTTTCAAGAGACGAAAAAAGTTTTCAAAATAAAAAAGTTGACTTTCGAGAAAATCGAAAAAAAAAATCAATATTTAATTTTTTCTTTAAAATACTCTATACTTATATTGATAATTTTAAAAACTAGACAAATAACACAAACATTAATAAAATCAGTATTTATTTATAAAATTATATATATATATATATATGGTACAATTAAATGTTGACATTCTATACATCGCCACCATCCATTTTGCACCATTCCGTAGTAGCATCTTCACGTAGTGGAGTCGGCATTCCCTTCCTGCGTATCTTCTGAAACATCAGGCACTACCCACCAACTACTGTCGGCTGGACCATCAAACTCACCACGTGGTGATGGTGGACTCCACCAACTTGATGAGTCAGGCAGACTGGCTTCAGCCGACTCCTCTTCCTGACCCTCCTCATCAGACGAAGATTCATTTTGCACAACAAATCTCTGACCCATTTCAACTGTTTCGTCGTCGTCGTCGGAATCAGACGAATCTGACCGGTTATTTAACCGCACTGTTTCAACATCAAATACCCAAGAGTTAGAAGAGCTGGAAGACATGTTCGTTTTGCAAACTGATTTGGAATATAACAGACATCTTAAACGTCAACCTTATATATATATATATATATACTCTTTGTATCTTATTATGTAGTCCGTTGCGCACCCAAGGTCCTATGACGTCGCATACCCTCAAGGTCGGGGAATATAGCAACGCTCTCAGGGAGGGTCGAATCTTAATTCAAGGACGAATAGAAAAGTCCTATGACGTCACCCACCATCAAGGTCGGGGAATTAGCAATGCTCTCGTGGTCGGATCTTAATTCAAGGACGAGTGGAAACCAAATTTTTATATTAATTTACCTTTTAGAACTTAGACTAAAATAAAATTCAAAATAACTGGTGCAATATGTTTTATTATTTAATTGTTGACATTAGTTGCTAAACTATCTATTACACATATATTAAGTTTTGTATGAAAACACTAAACTATATAACAATATATGGATATACTAAGATATACTTTAACATATATGCCAAATATAAAGTATAATAATTATAAATAACTAAACGACTAAACAAGCTTATTTGATGCAGAACCATTTAACATATTATAACTAAAAATAGAATCGTGAATTATTAATGCGAAAACTTTAGTGTCTTTAGGAAACCGACTGTTACGTGTTTCAAATTCAATCTTGACATCCACAGTTGACGAGTTTACAGCTTCCACCTGATGCGAGCAGTCAATAACAAACAGCGGATTTTTCATGTATTCGCCAAAATCCATCATTGGATCGTTAAATTCTCGACCATAATAACTGCTTTGGAAGTTTTCATAGTTATAATAGGCCGCTGCATACAATTTCTTTGAAAAATCCAAATTCCATCTTTCATAGGGGAATACTGTTGAATTAAGATAAACTAGAATGTCACTTATATTTGCATTTGTAAATTCAGTCGCATCTTCTTTATAGCTATCCGCTTTTCCAATATTCTGAAATCCGATAGTTAAATAACGAGGTTTCTCTAGACTTGTACTCGTTCTTATAGCCCAAACATCGGATGAAGTTTGTCGGAGAGCGGGAAGCTCGTAAAGATCCCACATACGGTAAGCCATTCGGATATTTGCATTATTACCACCTTTATTAATACGTGATAATAGTTTTAGCTTTTGTCTATCCTCGGGAACAATGTGACGTATTTTCCACTCTCAGTTTGTCAATTTTAATGTCGGCTTCAACTTCTCCAATATAACAGTTGTTAAAAGTGCGGGCAATTATTATAATCAATTCCTGTTTAATGTTAAAAATTCCCTTCGTATAATCCTCAGCAAAACCCATCAGATATTTTAGGGTACTTTGCCAGAAAATACATTACTAGCGGTATCCACAATGTGTTGGTTTTCTTCATTTAGACCCCATCCGCATGTAAGAAGCGGTTTCAGCTGTGTACTACGAATGGAAACCATTGTTTTAAGAGCTGTAGTTACACCTGGTTTTCTGACAACTGCAACTTTCTCACCGCCTATCTCATATCGAATTTCCTCAAATAGAAAAGCTAATGAATTATTAGATAAAAAACACTTTTTTGTAGCGTCTTTTGGTTTAAATGTTCCTTCGACACATATGTAGCTTTCCGATATATCCAAAATTATGTCTTGAAAGTGAACTGGGATACGAATTTCATCGGAATTTTGGAATTTAGGTGATCCGTAGGGTTTATATGTATGTTCTTGCAGGCTTATGATAGAATTATTGAAAATAGGTTCAGTAAAAACCTCAATTTTTTCACTACTTGTCATCATGTTCGTTGGCTTCGTACTTTCAAGCCGATGGATTGAAGAAATCTACGATCTTTGGCAGAGAGACGTTGATATCCTTTTGGTCCGACGTCGTGATCGTGAATGAGCTCTGTTTTAGCGACATGTTTCCTTTTATTAGGTTTCGTTATTGTTTGACATATCGGAGAAAACATGTATGGTCGGCGGTTGTAACAAAAACCCATCGTTAGACTACTTTTTTTAGCTCCAGTTTAATAATAATCTTCTCGTCGTTGAAATCGATAAGATCACCGTTGTCGTCCAAGACGTGTAGAGTAATGTTGTCAATGAACTGACGTCCTTCAGGCTTCAACGGCAAATAAATAAGGTTTGTGGGTTCTTTCGTTAACTTATAACCAGGTTCAACATCAATATCAAATTCAAATAAAATATGACATTCTTGTGAGTTCAGGTATGCTCCAGAGATAATATTACAATCAACACGTATTATGCGTACTTTCATAATGTCTACTTGAGAGGTTGATTCATGTTTTTTGTTGTCCTGTTAACAATATACGATCAAATCCCAACATCCGACCAATGCAGTTTTCTCCTGTAAAATCCATAATGTATTTTGTTTTTATTTCACATTTCAATGTGTTATTATTGGGTGTTAATGAAAATATTTTATCATCATTATCTCTCGTGGATAGTTGTAGGGCAGTTTTCATTGCTTTTTCAATCTCGTGCACTTCATATACTCCGGGGGAATTGTTAACTTTATAGATGGTGAAGTTTTGTCATTTTTTTTCTTATATGCAAATGAATTATTGCTTTCATCAATATTAAAAATAGAATTATATGTGTAAAATCAAACAAGTGCAAGCCCATATTTATTGAATGTACTGAGTTCTAATGGTGGGTAAAAATCTGTACTTAACACGCTCGAGCGTCCTGTTAATGTGAATGTGTACGACATGACTGATAAAAAATCTACTGTTTTTAGCTTTTATTGTTGTCGACAGCAGTTTATATTGCTTATATAGATTGTACACCGTTTACTTGGTTTTGAAATTTTAAACCAATTTTTTTCTGTTATTTTTACATCACTTATTTTACAGGAACAGCAAAACAATCTCCAGGCGCTGGTCCATCACATTCATCTCCATTCAGATTCTGGTCATTATGATGGTCCGTACAATACTGATACTTTAACATGTCTATGTCACATTTCATGTGTTCTGGTAATTTATCCCAAACAAGTGCGATTTCATTTGGGAACAAGCAATCATTACCTCCTTGGGTATGTTTTCTAACTCTTTAGAAGTCATTTTTAATAAACTACCGGAACGATAATAGGCTTTTAACGAAGACGCCATCTTTTTATAACTATCCCGATCCATTTGGGGTATAAGACATATTGACTTTTACGATTGAGAGAGAAACTTTAAGCATAAATGACCGCACCAGACTGTCCCAAATTTTTGTTGTCGATCGTATGTATAGTAAATTTCCTTTGCTGCTTCCCCACCCATTCGCAGATATCGAACCAGTTCAGTTGGTGGTGGTAAATCACCAAAGCTGTCGTAATATGTAACTTCTGAATCATTCTTTCGATACGCCACCCAATGTGTTCCAAATCCCATTATACTGTCCAAATTAAGAATACCAGATTCATAACGTCGAGGACCTCGTCGAGGAAGTGAATCTCGCATAAATACACCTCTAAAGTATGGTACTTGTAGCTGTAATGCATACCTTTCTAGATCAATATTCGATAATGGCCTTCGAGGAAGGCATTTTACTAGTTTTTTGAATGGTTCATAAAAAGCCCTAAACCCTGTCCTATATGGTTTCAAATACATTCCACCTCCATTCGATTTTAGCTGTAACTCACCACCAGTTTTTTGGGTAGTGGCATTTTTTGCTGTTTTTACTACACGCACTACCCCTGCAGCACCACCTGCTAAGGATCCTAATGCTGAGAGCAGCAAATATTGGTATCAAAGGTAATAAGCCACCAACCTTTGGAACAGGTATAATTCTAGGTATGCGTATCTTCCGCTTACCACCACGGGCTTTTAATAATTTCCTTGCCGCAGCCACTGCTATTCTAGATGCGTTAAATATGTCTTTTTCAGCAAATTTCTTACCACCAGCCTTAGCTAATTCAGCTCGAATGGGTTGTCGCAATGTCGATCCAAAAGTAAACTTGGACACTCTTTTGTTTTTACATGTACGTTTCCCTTTCACAAATCGTCGTCGCTTTCCTTTGAGCTCTTTATTTTAGCTGAATGCGTTGAAACACCCATACCGAAACGTTGTTTCGCCTTCATAATATTTGTTACCAGCCAAGCAGATATTTTTTCACCTGCACTAGCGTCTTTTGATTTTACTCTCTCTCCTAAGCACGTTGTTCAAGATCGTAATCAGCTTGATGGCGTGAACTTAGGTTATTTTCAGTTTTGAATATGCTATATCGTGTTTCTTACACGCTGCATCTAATGGGTTAATTCCAAAATCACCTCTCGCTAATCGCTTTGTAAGTTTGGTGCCTGGCCCACAATATTGATAACCGGGAAGGTGTAACTCAAACGGTAGTTTATTAATTATAGAATTCACTATACCACACCCAGTCTTACTCGAATATCGAGAGCGTCCACTTCGTTTGATGGTCTGCATCTGAATGAGTAGTTAAAGCCGTGTGTACGATATAAAATATTTTTTATTCACTATAATGCGTATTGTTAAGCTGAAACAGAAGCTAGAAATAGATAATCTCGATGAGAAGGTTGGATCTGGACATGTAGGGAAAAATGTGAGACGTCGGCATGGTCCTTTGTTGCCATTATCAATTCGTGGATTGCTAATATGACCTTCTAATTGTGGAAAAACCAATGTTATGATTACCTTGCTTACACAACCTTTAGGATTGCGCTTTGAAAATGTCTACGTATATTCAAAGTCGCTGTATCAACCCAAATACGAATATCTCAGGAAAATTTTCACGCCGATTAAGGGTCTTGAGATTTATTATACTTTTAGCGATACAACAAATATCGTGGAGCCATCCGATGCCAAACCAAATTCAATTTTCATATTTGACGACGTAATGTGTGAAAAACAGGATGTTATACGATCATATTTTAGTATGGGACGACATAAAAATGTAGATAGTTTCTACCTAGCACAAACCAATTCCCGAGTTCCCAAGCAATTAGTACGTGACAACGTCAATTTAATTATAATGTTTAAACAAGACAAGAAATGAATTTACGACATATTTTTCCGGATCTGTATCGCCGAATCTGACTTTTACACAATTTCAAGAGATGTGTGCTAAATGTTGGAATGACAGAAGTATGGGTTCCTCGTTATTGATAAGGATAGCGATTTAAATTCGGGAAGATATCGCAAGGGGTTCGATAACTATATATACACAGAGTAAGATCAGTGAATTTGCATTACATAGTTGTGTGATACTCTGGCAACATCACCTTCATGATGAATAATGATATAGATCTGAAACGTCAATTGATTGGGGTTACAGGTGCCGTTCGAAAAAAGTTTAAACAAATTAGAGCTGCTAATGTACAAGATAAATTTGAATTGGACAAATTTTATGAGCCGATTGCTAACGTATACGACTTCTATATCCGATGCGGTAACACAAAAGTCTCATCAACATATACAATCACAACCGAAAAAGTTAAGCACATACATAGAAGGAGCCACTAAATAAAACAGCCATGTTCATGTCAAGAGGAGTTTCCGTAGAAACATCAACACCGATCTGAGAAGGTCCAAGTACACTGCTGAAACATCGTTAGATACCCCAAAAAACGAGACGTTAGATGGAATTTATGCAACACCTTCTCCATCAAACAAATCTACAATGTCAGCTGTCACATTAAAAGATCGCTCATCTCCGGATATTATCATTAATACATATATGAACGGTTTAAAGACAAAATCATCACAATTCGATACAGTTTATGGAGTACATCATAAATCAAAGTAAAAACAAAAAGTTTATGGGTAATTTGGAAATACGTTTTCCTCCTGGTAAAGTGACACTATGGCGCAACTCTAAGAATATTGCAACCTTGAAGAGATGCGGAACTTTACGATTTGATATTCTTAAAAAATCCGCGGGTATTAGAGCATATCGAAAAGATGACTCCTTGCGTGAAGACTATAAAAAGATACTGCGATTAACCGATAAGCATACAAAGAATATGACGAGAAGCGGCGACGAAACCAGACGGAAAAAATGTTTAGAGATTATAAACAGTAATGACAGGGGGAATCAGATAAGAGTGGGATCGCAGGTAAAAAAACATATACTCAAGTAGTGTTACCATTAAAAAAACGTGTTTTATCGGAAACTCCTAGCTACGTATATTGGAATAACTTGAAAAGGGAGTTGGTAGAACGATTACGATTACTGGAGTTCAAAGATAGCTGAATCTGCGGACACGATAATGAAATAATGTCAATTATAGAAGACTTCGTGAGGAAGGTATAATTTATTGAGTAATCACATGGTACAGTCAGTATCTCAAGAGACGTGAGTTGGAACTATGACTACTAACTTTAGAAAAAATAAAGTGTCAATGAACTTCATAGGTCATGAAAAAAATTTTCCAAGAGAGACACCATCATTAAAGGATATGAAGACTTGTGGCAAACAGATTTGGCGGAAATGCAACAGTATGCAAATGAAAACGATGGATACCGCTATATCTTGGTGTGCATAAAGTGCTACTCCAAATTTGTCTATACTAGAGGCGATTAGAAACAAGACAGGGGCTGAAGTCACTTTAAAAACGTGAAAGGAACATTTTAAAGAAGCAAGATATACACCAATAAATCTACAAACCGATCAGGGAAAAGAATTTTTTAACTACTTATATTCAAAATCTTATTAAGGAATTATAACATTAATCATTATTCGACGTACAGCACCAAAAAAGCTGCGATAGTTGAACGAGTCATACGTACACTCAAAAATTATCTCTATAAGGAGTTTTCAGCTAAGTTCCTACAAATGGATACAACTTTTACCAGTCATAACGAAAACCTATAATAACACAGAGCATCGTACTATTGGTATAGAAACCTATAAACGTTAAATCAACCACACGCATTAACGCATACAATTGGATAAAAATAGTACCCAAAAAGTTTAAATTTCGTTTGGACGATATAGTTCGTATAAGCAAACACAAAAGTGTCTTTGATAAAGGATATACGCCCTCATGGGTCACCGGAACAGTTTAAAATCGCAAAAGTTAACATTGCAATCACCAACATACCTATTGGAATCAATAGAAGGTCAACCTATAAAGGATGTTTTTATGAAACTGAGCTGCCAAAAACAAGTAGTCCGAATGTATATTTCGTAATGCATGTT
>JAUTXW010000949.1:0-180000 GCA_030620095.1 Kuschelorhynchus macadamiae
ACACTAGTTCTCACAGAGAGGTGTCTTGTACTTAATTCAGCGTTTTCGGCTACGCAGATCAGAATTTCTTCTTGCTAGTTGAGAGTTATAAGTGTTAGGATACCTGTTCCTCCAGTCGGTAATAGAGATTCTTGAAAATTTTATAATCTGGCCTGTCTGTGTTGTGGATAAATTTCTAAATATCGTAGATGGGCCCTGCGTCCATTAAAATTTTCCTGCGCGTATACATCATATCCCGCATCTCTTCGTTAGAAAACTTGTTATAATTTGGCATTTCATACACGTCATATCGTGTCATCAAACACTAGCAAAGTTTGACGGTAACTAAGTGTCTAACGTTTGCTCGCAACTGACATCTGATTTAATAACAGCATACTTAGATACAAAATTTCATTTGGGAATACGAAAAGGTGTAAAAGTACAAAGTACTTCTTTTTGCGCAAAAAAGTGAAAATAGATAATCTTTAACATTTAGGCTAATACACCGTGACACAAAAAACTTATGTCATTTTAAATAGATTTAATTTTCCAGTAACTGACGTTCTCTACAAGTGGCATAATTTCATTTCGTTCTGTCCCCTGTTGATAAATTATAAGAAAAAACGAAATGAAGGTTACAACTTTGACACCCTGTATCTCGGTTGTTATGAACTTTTGGACTGAGGTAAGTTTGGTGGCAATATTTTTACCTAAAGAATCTGCAGTTTTGCTGAGTACTATTAATTAGCAGACACCCTGTATAGTGCGTCTATCGCGTTGTCTTGTAGAAACGTACAAGACTACGTTTGGTACGTAGAGTACAATTTGAGTATTTGTTTTAATGGAAAATGCTAAAATATGTAAAGCGATTATTAACTTGTATTTTTTGACACTACTTCCAAATATACAGCGCGATGCGTCGAGATGCTATGGCATCGGTGACTTTTTTAAATGAAATATCTAATATTTGTTCACATATTTGAAAGATGCGCATAATTTTTAAATATTTTTCATATAATATACGCTCTCGTATACGCATACCTAAGTTCAATTGTTTTCAAGATACGACCTCTGAACATTAGTTTGAGATTTGAGAGGCAGTAAAATCTAAATCGTTAGATATTTATTTGCAGCTTCTCAAATGAAATATTGACGGTTTTTAAAAATATTTTGTATTTCACAGATTTCTGTGTTAGAATCCGATGTCAAGGCAACCTCATTATAAATAATGAACGCACATGCTTTCAAATATGTACAAATTATGCAAAAATAAGACATTTGGAACTCATTTTTTAACTGCTTTGTAATTGTTATTCTTAAATTAATATTCTGTTGCTTTCTTTTTATACATGTTTACTTATATTATTTGCCTTTAGGTATATAATTCTCCAAAAATAAATAAGAAACGGTGTGTACATACCTAGTGCAGCAAAATATGTATCGAACGTAAGAATCTAAACTATATTGACCATTTTCGCATATCTCTCTATACATAGGAATTTCACCGTTGATCGCGTGGCATTGGCACATAGATACACGACACATTTCATGGGGCACGCTTGCTTTTGTATTTCCCCGATGACTCTATATAAGCAAACATTTCGTTAATTATTGCCTAATAAATGTGTGTAAACATTGTTTTAAACTAAATTATTTACTTGGTTGTGTCAAATTATTTTAAGATGCCAAAGCAGAGGCCTACTGCCTATAAATGGATATAATAATATAAATTATTAAATTAAACAAATTACAAAATGATGGATTTAAAGCATTCTTGGAAAAATATTCCCGACAAGTACCGGATGAAAGTAACCTGCGAAAAATTATGTCAAGTAACCTGCGAAAAAATTATGTCAGCTCTGTATGTAAAGAAATTATCCAGAAAATAAAAACGCTATTAGGTAATAATGACACTTTGTTTAACGAAGACGAAATGACAGACGTTTGTGGTAAGTATGTCCAAATTTAATTGTAGGCGTGCTCAGCGGCGCAACTAGACACCGACTTTTGGGGGGGAGGGGGCTCAAGCCCTGACACTTATAAGATAATATTGATTTGAGGATAAAACCAATTTTAAAGAAACAATGAGTTTTTGTATGTACATGATATTTTTTCCAAGTTAATAAGGCCATGAAAATTTTCATGGTAACTTTATCTTAATCTTAACAGTACAATGTTTACAAAAATTAAATAAATTTGCATATTCACCGTTTTTCGAAATATTACCTCTTTTTTATTTTAAACATGTATAATCGAAAAAAAAATCTACGCCAATGACTTCAGCAGCAATTTTTTAATGTTACATTTACTTCAACAATGTCTATTTTCAATTTAACTATAATCGATTTGGCGTTCTCAAAATATAATATATGTACGCCGAGTAATCGATGTATAAAAATAAAAAATACATAGGGTCAAGCTGATAACCTCCTCCTTTTTGAAGTCGGTTGAAAATACTAGATTATGAGATTGCACATTTTCATGGTCACCCTGCATACATAAAATTACATAACGGGATACATCTCAACTTTATTTTATAAATAAGTCACGTTGCCTTTATCGCCCTTATACCTGTGTTTTTTTTATATTATTATTTCAAAAAAACGGTAAACGAATTACAAATCAAAATATATGGAACCACCGAGAAAAACATGCACTACAATTTGACGTTTGACTCATCAAAATCGGTCAAGCCATTTAGACAATATGCGCGAAAAAAACATACAGGTCGAATTGAGACACTCCTTCTTTTTTGAAGTCGGCTAAAAAGGGATTTAAACACAATTACCACCAACCTGTATATTTAATACTAGTATCAAAAAATGCAATTTAATAAATTACTTTAAACGTTTAAGATATTTTTATAGATATACATACAAATTAAATACATTCTTTAAATTATACAAACTTTTTAATGTATTTCAGACATTTTCTAAAACCAACATTAACTTTTGTTTCTTAAATGTAACACCCTGAATATTATGTTCATCAAATGGGCCCCTTCTTTGATATATAAGTACTACATTTGATACCATTATCCCCAAAGACACTCGAGAAATTAAAAGTGTTCTAATCTCGTGAAGTAAAGGTCCCTGAAAATGCCTCGTGCAATCGAAGACGAAAAGTCGGAAACTGATTCCATTTTGAGACGGTCTAATGACTAATGATTAATGAATTAATTAAATGAAGTTAGTAATCGATGGAAAATATCTAAAAGATCGGTATTTTTAAATAACATTTATTTTAATGTTTTGTATTTTGGAAAATATTGCGAACAACATCAACCGAATATTCGTTCATTTGGAAAGTTAAAGCTAAATTTAGAAATATGGTTCATTTACTAAACCTCTTTCCCAAAACTTATTGCGAAGAAAATGGGGAGTTTGGCGAGGTAAATACATTTGCATAAATACAAATTGGATGCAGCGACACTATCTTTTCGACATAGGCCAATCAATAGAGCAAAAAACCAATTATTTGTTGTCAAAAATAGTAACTGGAAACCGAGTGCGCCATAACACTTTAGATAGTCCATAGTAATATTCTATTATCTTTTCCATCAACTATCATTTTTCAGAACTCTAATAAAGCAATCTTATTAGTGTAAAGAGATGAATTATTGAGAATAAAATTACAAACAATATGGTTATTCGACTTGATCGCATCAATACAACAGGAGAAAAGACTAAAAAATTAAAAAAATTAGGTTTTTTCTTCGGAAATCTGTATTTCCGTTATTTCTCAAATTGTAACAAAATTATAGTTACTGATATGTACTTTACGCATACTGAAACCAGGCGCTGTGGCATTATTCGTTTTGCACAATTGCGTTTTGAATTTTTTAATGCACTATTTTTCAGCGTGCCTGGATGAGTTGTAGATGATCTGATTTGAAATCTGCAATCGTATCGAAAGTAGAAGTATCATACTACAAAACGTATATTCCCATTTCGAGCTAAAATTCTGTGAAATATGCGAAAAATGCTTCCAAACATGACCAGTCGCCATTTTGTTCCTCCATATTAATTTTTTACCAAATCGTTACTAAGTTAACCCTACATGACTCTTTCTTGCGATCAAAATTTGAAGCTTTTCGGGTAAGCACTTTTTTAGGCATGCCGAGAATAAGCAGGCAAACCGACAGATATACCGTCGGAATTGAGAAAATTTTAGGATCCCTAATACGTGAAAATCTATAAAATTCTGGAAGTGTGAGTTTCGCGATTACAAACATTTCATTTGGCTGCCATTTTGTTTCACCATTTTGAATTTGTACCACAATTTTAATAGGTCATCTCTATATCACACTTAATACTTGCATAAAGTATGAAATTAATAAGTAGTTTTTTCACGCCGATTTTTTAAAAATATTTTGTTTCGCCATCTTGAATCCATAATAAAATTTTGCCAGTTCATTTCTACATAATATTTGATTTTGGTGCCAAATTTGAGATAACTTGGATAGGTAGTTCTTTAGTAATCATTTTTCTAAATTTTATTAGACCGCCATTTTGGATTTTTACCTAAATTTTACCATTTTATTCCCAAATGACCCTTAGGTTTTGACCAACATTTCATGTCAATCGGATAAGTAGTTTTTTAGCTATGCCGCGAACAGACCAACAGAGATAGACCGACAGTGAGAAAAGAAGAGAGACTGAATTGAGAAAAACATGTTTTCCAGCATCTAGTTACCCAAAAACGTGAAAATCTGAAAAAATCTCAGAGGATGATTTTTTACGATTATAATATTTCACTCTTACGAGGGGGAAGTAATAACCACTAAATTTAAGGTTCTCCAATGAATTAGTAGACAGTAAACGTAATCCTTATCCGTAGGAATAGGTCACATAATTTAAATAAAACTAAACGTGTAATTTGCAAAATCTGTGGCAAAACGATAAGTTAATTATACTCTTTTTTATAGTATATATATTTGATCATGAATATATATTATGTTTATGTGTATCAATATATGTACATGTAAATTAATATATCATATTTTGACTAGTTTTATTAGACTTACTATTTGTACACATGCTAATTAAGTACGTGATAAATCTACAAAAATAATCCTAAACAAAAATAGGGTAAATTACCACAAAAATCAAAGACAAACTAGTGTTAAACATTTATTAAACATGCCTATATAAAATATATTCAAATGTTAAAAATTAGATGCATTTTATATACACAATAACTCTAAATATTAATTAACAAAGAATAAAATACACATTTCAAAGAAGAATGTGTGTACACAGTAAAAAAATAAAAAAGTGTATAAGTAGAACAAAAACATCGAACACCCATTAAATCTACCTTAGCTCTATCCATCTGGAGTTTTAGGTTAGTGAAGATAATCAATGTTGTCGGAATGAAAAACTTAAAAGCTGACACAACGCGATTCGGATTTCGACATGACAAAATTTATAATCGACCTACCACACTCGAAAAGAGATTCCGACATCGTGTTTTCCGGTAAATTTTACATAAACGACGCACACTGAAAGGAAGTTTAAAAATAACTAGAGTTCATTTTCCTGGTTTGATCCTGCGGTGCCGTGTGTATCCAGCGCCCGGCGCGGAGAAGACTGCAACTGAGGGGAATATGATATCGGCAGGATACAGAGCGCTGACTTATTCTCTATGGGGATATCCTACAGAAGAGAATGCCGTCGATATTGCTTGACCCCAAGTGACTCTAACATGACAGGAATCTGTTATCACAACTTGATAATTGTGCTAAAATTTAAGTCCAAATATGTAATCCAAAGCATGCTACCAATTTAAAACAAAGACAAATAATTTATTCATGCTATCTAAACCTTACTGTATTTATATTCGTCAAACTTAACATAGGATAGGGACATGTTAATCATTTACAGATAACAATCTTATTAATGTGAGAGAATATAACAAATAGATAACAATTAAAAAGAGTTAATATTTCAAAATAATATCCTTATGGGATACAATAATACACTTTCAACAAATACAATTTAAAAGATATTTTATTACTAGAATATTATACCAAGTCTGGAAAATCATTGCAAAGAAATTTTTCAACAGAATAGAGGCCTTCGGAAATAAAATATTTTTTACTACTAAAAAATCTTCCCGCAGATATATCGCAAGAGGTGGCAGAAGGTTAAACATTTTTGGAGCATAGAAAGATATACTCATTTTAATTTTGTTAATTCTATGATACTCCGTATATATGTGTTCCCTATTTCGATTAAGATAATCATGAAAATGTTGATGGGCTGCGCAGTTTTATAAAATATATTGTCTCTCATTTACATAAGATACATAACTCAAAAAGACAAAGACATGGGATAGTAAATTTTAACTTTGCAATAATTTTTTTGCTTTTCTTTGAAGACCAAAGACTCGTTTAGTGTTAGGGTATGACCCCATGGGAATACGTTATAAGCGATGTTTGGCAATATAACACCCTCAGACACCACATGTACAAGATTTCTCACCATATACATGTCAGAAGCAATTATGCCACAAACCACATCAATACTATACAGAAATTCCATGTTATTTTTGGATCCACATAAACTTCGAAGCGAACTGTTCGGAAATCTGCAAGTCCTGTAGTGATATAACTGAGAAGTAGAGTAGCTATGTTTTAAACTGATTTAAATTTAATTGATGACTAGTAAACCATTGTTTAACTTTAGAATGTGTTTCCTCCATAACTATTACTATATTATGTATAGCCTTGGATGTTTTAAATACATTTACATCTCAGCAAAAAGCTGTAACAAGTATGAGCAATAGGTCGCAAAGAAACTTGAAATCCGTTAAGTTTGTTAGCTTTTTAAGTTAATTTTGAAGTTTTACAAACTGTCTCTTATGTCATAACCCTAATGGCTGAGCTTTGATTATAATAGACCGGAGATGTCAAATTGTTTTGTCAGATCATCTGGTATTAGAGAACAAAATACTAATTAACAGATTTACAGATCTGACTGACTTAACAGTATCTTAAAATTTTTTACTAAATCAAAATGTTGTTACACTGTTCTAGGTAATACATGTTTACCCTTACCCTAGTTTAATATATTTTGGTTACATGCAGCACTAACCACATTATTTCATTTATATGTTTTATAAAATGGGATAAAAATACGGGGCAAAGATCCTAACTGTCAAAGTTTGTTTTGCTGAAATAGTGTTCATAGTTTGGGCAACAAAAGATAGCTTTAAAATGAAGAACCTAGTGCAAGGCACCGACTACCCTAAATATTGATTTGTATATTTATTAAATAAATGTCAAAATAATAAAAAAATATGTAAAAAAAACACAGAGACTGTGTCGGATTTGAACTCTCTCCCGTTGGACTCTAATCTAATCTACTCAACTAAACCTTTATGCAATCGAGCTAAGAGACCTACAACCAAATGTTTGAAGTGGGCTTTACCTATATTAACTGTCAGTAATATTATTTTTATATAAAACTTTTGACAAAATTAAGACATAATGTATAGTTTCGTTGCATCTTTTTATTGTAAAATCTAAAGCACACAGATTTTAGCACCCAAATCCTTGGAATTTTTAAGTAATTTTTGTTATGACGAAAAACACTAGTTTCTTAGGCAGATTAAATAACGAAAGATGCAGATTGTTACATTATCTAAACCTTTATAACAAATCTATTTTCAAACAAACTGTAATACAATACACCTAATTAGCATAAACGTAAGTGAATTACTAAAAACCAATTTTTCAAATTAATTTAAATTAAGCCGCTTTTTTTTATTTATTTACTCAACGTTTGATTTTTCTTAATAGTATTTTCCATTTATTTCTTATTAGCACTTTATTTACATTACCAATATCGCATAATATATTACAGGAATTAATTTTCAGCGTATAAATTCGTTAAAATTAGGTATTAGATAATCTATCCATACAAGCTCTAAGAGGAAGAAATCGGTATATTTAGTTTACCCGGAACTTCCCTCGTCATGATTTTTTTCTTATTTGTTCGGAATAGTGAAGTGTGACCTAATTTCGTGCAGTACATAGTCACAGTATAAGGGTTACACATACTGTCTTTTCAAACATTTTATTGGGCGCCATTTTGCTCCATCATATTGGATTCCTACCAATATTTTATCAGTTTCTTTCTACCTATACCACAATTGACTTTTGGGCATAATTTAAAATAAACTCAATACGTCGCTTTTACATTGATACATACCGCCATTTTGCTACGTCGGCGTCGTGTTAAATTCCTACCAGTTATCCAATTTTCACATCTAATTTAAAGTCAATTGAACAAGATTTTTTTACGTTGATTTTTTAAAAATTTTAATATATTATTTTAAATTCGTACCACAACTTTACCCGTTTATCTCTATATCACACTTAATTCTTGCTCAAAAATTTAAATTAATTTAATTAGTTTTATTTTCAGGCTGATTTTTTAAATATTTTATTAGGCCCCTATTTTGTTTTGCTATCTTGAATTCGTATCAAAATGTTACCAGTTTATTCTTATGTAACTCTTGATCTTTGTGCAAAATTTGAGGTAAAGTGAATAATTAATTTTTTTAGTTATAATTTTTGTAACATTGTTCATCCATATTGGATTTGTACCAAAATATTACTAGGTCATCTCCATATTACCCTAAATTTTCGACTAAAATTTAAAGTCAATCTGGTAAGTAGTTTTTAAACTATGCCTCAAACTGACAGACAGACGGACTGACAGAATTGATAAAACTTTTTTTTTGGCACCTAGGGACGATAAAACGTGAAGATATGTAAAACCTGAGAGGGTGATTTTTTTCACGATTACAAACATTTTATTTAACCATCATTTTGTTCCGCCATCTTGAATTAGTACCATAATTTTACTACTTGATCCCTATACCACAATTAGGTATGGCACACAATTTGAAATCAATCCAGTGAGTAGTTTTTTAGGCTGAATTTTTAAATATTTTAATATGCTACTATTTCGTTCCGCTATCTTGGATTTGTACCAAAATTTTAAGTAAGTAAGTAAAAAGAAAGAAAATTAGATGGTTTAAATACCCGTATTATACTTGCGGTTATAACTCTAAAGCAGACGAAAGGAATAGTGTGAGGTTATAATAATTGTCATTAATGGTAAAGGGCGGGACACGAAAGAAAATCGGGCGGTCCTTAAAATAAAGGTTCATAGTCTTAAGCAAGCGGAAAAGTATAATTTGTGTACGCAAATAAATTTTATGTTATTTTATTTGTTGTAATAGTTTACCGCTTCACCTATAAAGTGCGTCAGCTAAGCGGTACGGAAAATTAATCGAGCATTTAGTAAATTTCGCACTGGTCCACTTGTAATTGGGATGGGCCTAGAGTCTCCATGCACTTGCTGCTAGCTATTTCCAGAGGCGCCTATACATTTCGAGCATTTGTGTTCATTTCTATATAAATGCGTTGCGTTGAATTTGAATTATTATTTCAAAGTAACGATGGCGAGCAAAAGAGGAAAAACAATTCGAAGCGGTGCACGTGAAGTTATTGCGAGCGTTATAGAGGCCTGTACTAGAGAAGCTGAAAATAATAGTTTGACTATTCAAAATCGAAAAGAACTGGCTGCATTTTACCCTGGTGTTTCGGAAAGTAGTATAAGAAAAATTCAAAGAGAACATAATGATCGCTCATGTTCTACTTCACCTTTAAAATCTCCTGGTAAAAAGAAACCCCGATTATCATAAAAAGATAAAATTGACGATGGTGATTTTCAAGTAATTCGACGAACAATAGAGGATTTTTATATAAACTTGAAGAAGGTTCCGACCTACAAACCCTTACTTCGTGCTGTAAAGAACAACATAGATTTTCCGTATGGGTATAAAACCTTAAAGCGGCTTTTACGATCGAATGGTTTTGTTTGGCGCAAGTGCCAAAATAAACGAATATTGCTCATTGAGAGACCAAATATTTTTCACTGACGGGTAAAATATCTATCAACTGTAAGGCAATATAGGCAAGAAGGACGCAATAATGTGTATCTAGATAAAACCTGGGTAGATAATGATATGACAGTGAACAAATGCTGGCAAAGCGAAAGTGTTACAGGTGTTGTTCAGGGAATCCGCTCTAGTAGGTGCTGCTTTAGTTTTTCGCTCGTGACTAACAACTGGAGACTATCATGGAGAGATGAATAGAAATAATTTTGAAAAGTGGTTGCTCGAGAAGTATCTGATGTTGGCTGCCCTTGTTAAATATGGACTTGTAAATCGTATATCACTATACTGGGTGGGCTTAATGACAGATCTCAAGAAAAAATATATTTATAGGTAAATCGATCAAGAAAAATCAAAATTAAATCAGTTTAAAATTCGAAAGTTCGCCGGTTTTGCAACAAAAAAGAGATATAGAAGTGCGGTACACGAAAGAAAACAGACAAATATAGATAAAGTTTCATTAAGAATAGTTGCATTTTTTAATTATCTGAAGTGCGTATAGACAAAAAGGAGTGCCATATTATTTAAAGAACGACGGGACACCACTAGTTTAAAGAGATTTCTTGGCCGACCTTCCTAAACCGATTGACTCCGCCCGGTTTTCTTTCGTGTCCCGCACTTTAGAGGGATCATGAAAAAGTCATTTTGTAGAAGCACTGTAAACACTCGAAATGCAATTATAACGAGATTTCATATAGAAATCGTTTAAAAGTCTTGGTTTGACACCTTTCTGAGTCGATCTAGTCAGAATTCGCAAATTATCAGGAAATTCAGAAAATTGCCCTATAGAAATGTCAAGAAACTTCGCTTAGTATACTTTCAATCTTGTTACAGACAGATGACACCAAAGAATATTCGATTTTAATTAAATTTAATTTACGAAAGAATACCCGAAAATTGAAAAAATCCGTCATTTTTTCTTCGAACCCTTATTTTAATATTTTTTGAAGACCTAGCAAAAAACGTTAAATACGGAATTAGAAGCTAACTAAATGAGCTATTATTTTTAATTTTTTAAAAAAGGGTCTGCCTAAGCCCACAATTTTCCAAAAAGTCTCAACTTGTCTTTCGATAAAAACAATGATACCTCCAAAACCTTTTAAACCTTCTATCTAAAATTGTTATGGGTTTTAGCCAAAATATAGTCCAATAATATTGTCAAAGTCCGATCGGCCTAAAAAAGTTTAGATTTCGCTTCTCATAAAAAGTGCGATTTTTTTAAGATATTTGAACGTAGATTAAGGTAATAATTCACGTTTCATCGAGATGTTTCGACCAAATTAATTATTCGGCAATGTTTTATTTCGACTTTTAGAACGATATTACAATAATTCGAATTTTCCTCAGTTTTTAAAAATAAAATAGTTACGATTTTTACGTCTCACACCGCTGTAGTCAGAACCCTCATCGTCAAGCGCTTTGCACCGTCGAATACCTCTGGGTATCTACTTAAAACGTACCAAATTAACCCCCTGCCTGTAACCGTTTCATTTTCGAAACAACGTTTATGCAAAGGCAAAAATAACACGTTTTCAAGCTAAATTTCTCCCAAGTTTGGTAATGCGAATAATAATAGCCGTCTACTATAACTATACGTTGACATGATAATTGTAAAATCAAAAACTTGCTAGGTTGGGATGAGAAATACTAGAAACCAGGAGAATTGAGGAGAGGATTAAAGAGCTAAATCCTTCCCCCTCAATTTTGTATTGGAAAAAGTCAAAAAGAAATACATGGCTAACTAAATTGGAATTATGGTAAATAGCAACTTTAATGTGTTCAACAGGGTTTTTCCTCAGAACCTCTGTTAGTGATTCTTATGAAAATAGGTGTATTTTCAGGAGACGCCAAAAGAATTTTTATTAAAAAAATAATGCATCCCTTTTTTTAGTCACTTAGTTTTTCTCTTCGAAACATCTCCATATGTAGATAAAGGACTGGTCAGTTTCGCTAAATTATACCAAGCCACATATAACTTACTGACTAAGCAATAATGCTACAAGTTGGCATTAAGTCTGTAACGGCCAAAGTGGCTTTTTCTTCTAATTTGCAATAATAAGGTCTTACGACCCACACTCTTTTTGGGCTGAACTACCTATCTTAAAAGTTTCTGTGTAATAAGGGGTATAAATGCTTTGTTAGCTCAGGTAAGAAAATATGTATATCATATATATATATATATATATATATATATATATATATATATATATATATATATATATATATATATATATATATATAGAGCGTATTATCAGGTCATAGCCCTGCGGTTACGGTTATATATATATATATATATATATATATATATATATATATATATATATATATATATGTAGAATAGCAGAAATATATCATTTCTGCAGGTGCAAAACGGCCTACAAGAAGAATTGCTTTCGATTATGTCACAGGATACCCTCCTGCGATCATGATTTCTGGGCCTTTACCCTCATCAGGCAGGTTTGTACCCAGGGAGATCTGAAATAACAGATTGCTCGATATGACAAAATCGAAAACGAAACGTCTATCATACTGAAACAGTACTACATGCTAAGTATAACACTTAGTAAGTATAACACTTAGCATGTAGTACTGTTTCAGTATGATAGACGTTTCGTTTTCGATTTTGTCATATCGAGCAATCTGTTATTTCAGATCTCCCTGAGTACAAACCTGCCTGATGAGGGTAAAGGCTCAGAAATCATGATCGCAGGAGGGTATCCTGTGACATAATCGAAAGCAATTCTTCTTGTAGGCCGTTTTGCACCTGCAGAAATTATATATTTCTGCTATTCTACATATATCTTTTCCGGCCAAGAACTTTTGATAAAGGTGTGTGAAAGCGCATTTTTATTGATTATATATATATATATATATATATATATATATATATATATATATATATATATATAACCGTAACCGCAGGGCTATGACCTGATAATACGCTCTCGATATTATCCAACGTTCTAAATGTAGCATCTTCAACAAATCTATTTGACAGATGTCAAAAAAAATCATAGTGAATATTAAGTAGTTCAAAAGTTACAAGTTTTTTTTAACAGCTGTCAAAATATTTTTTTAATAAATTACGCCATTAAAAATTACATAGAACTAGAACTGTAGAAATCGTATTTAAAAATTTTAAGCAATTCAAAAGTTACAGGGAATAATATTTTTTTGACAATTCTCAAAATAGTTCTTTATAAGTGAAATACGTCACTAAGTTACATGGCACTGTGAAAACCGTATTTAAAATTTTTTAGCAGTTCAAAATGTATGGAAGAAACATTTTTTATGACAAGACATAGAACTGCGAAAACCGTATTTAAAAATTTTAAGCAGTTTAGAAAATACTGGTAAAAAACATTTTTTAAAGCAGTCAAAATATTTTTTTAAATAAAAAGTATTTAAAAACTTTAAGTAGTTTTTACATTTTTAAACAATTTTTTTGACAGTTGTGAAAAGATTTTTTTGAATAAATTACGCCTCTAAAAGTTACATTGAACTGTGAAAATCGTACTTAAATATTCTAAGCAGTTCAAAAGTTACGGGGAAAAAACTGTTTTTTACAGCTGTGAATTTTGTTAGTAAAATACGCCTCTAAATTGTATACATAACTGTGAGAACCTTATTTAAAAAAATTAAATAATTCGAAAGTTTCGATTGGATTTTTTTAAAATTGTAATATATCTATTGCCGAAAACACCAAATTGATACCTTAAATCATTTAAAAATTGTAGAAAGTGAGAGAGAAAAAAGTCTTCTATTTTATTACCCAAAACTCCTACATCGATGCCTTAAACTGATACATGTTTCACTAGGAACAAGTTTCCTCCAAAGTGTCAAAAAATCTTGGCCAGTCGGGACAATATACTGAAAAATGCATCTATTATTTTTTAATACCCCTTAAAAATGTCGAAGATCTACAGATCTGTCTGTTTTTTGTGCAAATTTGAAACGAAGCAATTCAAACTAACCGTTCTCAAGTTATTGTTGGCGCAAATTTTGTTTACATACACACACCCGTACAAATATAATCTTTTTTAAAAAATATGCTTTTCGTAACCTAGAAATTCTAAAACGTCGAGAAAACCCAACATATATCTTTTGAAAAATGTTGCTATTAAAATCCTGCTTATACTACCTCTGTATAACACAATATACGCTTTAGCGCCGTATAAATGAAATCTGAAATAAAATTTAATACATCCCGTATGTAAGACCACCTTAATGAACCCTGAAGATTATCTACCAGTACAGGTTTAAAAAACCGCAAAAGTTTATAAACTGTATACTGCAAAAAATGTCTTAAAACTGAATTCCGGCCTATTTATTGTAAAATTAATCTGTCATATAGGGATTCATTCACGCTGTGTACTTTTTTAAGACTGATAGTATTGATTTTCAGCATATCATGGGATTTGGTTTTTCTCAGTCCATTAAAGAACACGTGTCCAGCAGAAAGTCAGTACTGCCAGTTGAAAAGTGACCCACATTATTTTTTTTCTTAAGAAAAACTTACAAAACTGAGAAAACTATTGCCCTTCAAATTATAACTACCTGCGTAAAAATATCCATGTTTTATCGCGCCAATCTTAAAATTACCCAAAAAATAGTTTTTTTAGATACTAAAATAAAATCAAATTTATCTAGATATATACTCATTAGTTCCAATAGCGGCTATAGCCACGACGTATTTGAATGAAAATCAAGCCAACTAGATGTTTTGGAGTTTTTTAAATTATACAGAAAATGAAAATGAAAAATGTATGCAGACTTTTTCACATAGCGTCTTAACTGAATTGCGCATTCTGTGTTATTGTTTTTAATTCGAACATCTTCCAGATACATTGGTAGATGATTTTGCAAAAAATCAAAATAGAACTCAAGGCTTAAATTTATTATTGTCGAAGAAATGTCCTATTCGTCGACCATCAAGTGTACCTGCCCATAAGTTAAATGTATATCTTACTTGAAAATGAAAATTTTATTACTCCAAAAGTGCAAATTATGTCTGTTGGTACTGCCATTTTGATTAAATGTACACATGTTGCTCCAAAAGATATCGTAAAGAAAGTTTTCTGTTGTTTTTTTAAGAACAGACATTTCAACAATAAAATAATAAAATTAAGACGCCTTCATAATCTTCTGGGCGTAACTCTTGAATTAAAATAATTTTAAAGTCATGATATTTATTGTCTTATATTCTCCTGCCCGAAATAGCCGTTTCACTGATAGCGCACACCGGCGAGTAAAAAATTTAATTTACCTATTAAGTAAATTTCGAATATACCTTGGTTTCTTACGAGCCTGATTCTTTCTCTCCTGGGTTTAGTAAATGAACCATGTATTTGCAAATTCCATATCATTGCTATATTTTTTTGCAATCTGAATGAAGTCTGTATTTAAAACCTTTCGGAATAAACCCTGCAAACCAATCATACATTCCAATTACATTCTCCATAAATAACTAAAAATTCAGTTTTTCTTAGTTTTAAATTGAACCAATGTTAAATTTGAAATTCAAATAAAACTTTAATACCTCGAAATAAAGATCAATGTTAACATGTCATTAAATTGTATATAAACTAGACCAGCCTAGAAAAATGCATCGGCAACTATAATGATTTTTTATGCAATTGAACTAACATAGAAGTTAAGTCGGAATAATTAAACATGTTTTATCGTTAATTTAGTCCTGAAAAATGTATACTAAGCATCCATGAACGATTGCGCAGAGTTAGCTATTACTTGGTGGAAATCTATTTTAACTAACTAAACAAAAATACTACTAAATTTCCACTCAAATCATACTAAATACATGACAGTTATTTGGTCAACACTGCACGCCTTGAGACAAAAAAATCGAAAAAAAAATGTTTTTATTATTTTTAAATTTTTAGGTATTTTACTAAGATTTAAGTTATAACAATTTTATTGAAATGGGTCTTTAATATGTTTACGTAAAGAAAAAACTATTAAAATCCTGCTTATACTACCTCTGTATAACACAATATACGCTTTAGCGCCGTATAAATGAAATCTGAAATAAAATTTAATACATCCCGTATGTAAGACCACCTTAATGAACCCTGAAGATTATCTACCAGTACAGGTTTAAAAAACCGCAAAAGTTTATAAACTGTATACTGCAAAAAATGTCTTAAAACTGAATTCCGGCCTATTTATTGTAAAATTAATCTGTCATATAGGGATTCATTCACGCTGTGTACTTTTTTAAGACTGATAGTATTGATTTTCAGCATATCATGGGATTTGGTTTTTCTCAGTCCATTAAAGAACACGTGTCCAGCAGAAAGTCAGTACTGCCAGTTGAAAAGTGACCCACATTATTTTTTTTCTTAAGAAAAACTTACAAAACTGAGAAAACTATTGCCCTTCAAATTATAACTACCTGCGTAAAAATATCCATGTTTTATCGCGCCAATCTTAAAATTACCCAAAAAATAGTTTTTTTAGATACTAAAATAAAATCAAATTTATCTAGATATATACTCATTAGTTCCAATAGCGGCTATAGCCACGACGTATTTGAATGAAAATCAAGCCAACTAGATGTTTTGGAGTTTTTTAAATTATACAGAAAATGAAAATGAAAAATGTATGCAGACTTTTTCACATAGCGTCTTAACTGAATTGCGCATTCTGTGTTATTGTTTTTAATTCGAACATCTTCCAGATACATTGGTAGATGATTTTGCAAAAAATCAAAATAGAACTCAAGGCTTAAATTTATTATTGTCGAAGAAATGTCCTATTCGTCGACCATCAAGTGTACCTGCCCATAAGTTAAATGTATATCTTACTTGAAAATGAAAATTTTATTACTCCAAAAGTGCAAATTATGTCTGTTGGTACTGCCATTTTGATTAAATGTACACATGTTGCTCCAAAAGATATCGTAAAGAAAGTTTTCTGTTGTTTTTTTAAGAACAGACATTTCAACAATAAAATAATAAAATTAAGACGCCTTCATAATCTTCTGGGCGTAACTCTTGAATTAAAATAATTTTAAAGTCATGATATTTATTGTCTTATATTCTCCTGCCCGAAATAGCCGTTTCACTGATAGCGCACACCGGCGAGTAAAAAATTTAATTTACCTATTAAGTAAATTTCGAATATACCTTGGTTTCTTACGAGCCTGATTCTTTCTCTCCTGGGTTTAGTAAATGAACCATGTATTTGCAAATTCCATATCATTGCTATATTTTTTTGCAATCTGAATGAAGTCTGTATTTAAAACCTTTCGGAATAAACCCTGCAAACCAATCATACATTCCAATTACATTCTCCATAAATAACTAAAAATTCAGTTTTTCTTAGTTTTAAATTGAACCAATGTTAAATTTGAAATTCAAATAAAACTTTAATACCTCGAAATAAAGATCAATGTTAACATGTCATTAAATTGTATATAAACTAGACCAGCCTAGAAAAATGCATCGGCAACTATAATGATTTTTTATGCAATTGAACTAACATAGAAGTTAAGTCGGAATAATTAAACATGTTTTATCGTTAATTTAGTCCTGAAAAATGTATACTAAGCATCCATGAACGATTGCGCAGAGTTAGCTATTACTTGGTGGAAATCTATTTTAACTAACTAAACAAAAATACTACTAAATTTCCACTCAAATCATACTAAATACATGACAGTTATTTGGTCAACACTGCACGCCTTGAGACAAAAAAAAATCGAAAAAAAAATGTTTTTATTATTTTTAAATTTTTAGGTATTTTACTAAGATTTAAGTCATAACAATTTTATTGAAATGGGTCTTTAATATGTTTACGTAAAGAAAAAACTCCATTTATTGCCACTTACTTATTTATCCCTTAAGTTATGCCGCGATAATTTTGTAATTTTTATCACACACGCAATCATATAAATTAACAGAAACTCTGCTCTTAGATTTTTGCTTCTAACTCTAATCAGTATTACTTTCATTTCTGATGTTTTCATCATTTGGTTAGGTCAAGATGTGTCAGCTCTAGTTTCTGCAGCCTAAGTTAGGATAGGTATAATAACTGTTTTATTCATTATTACCTTACTGGCATAGATATTTTTTTCTTCCATGTTATGTATTTTAAGCAGCCTGATTTCCTCACTTCTTGTTGTGTGTTATATATAGAAATAAAAGAGAAATGTATGGAGAACAGAAACGAAAATAGAGAATATTGAGAAGACATAAATTGGAAGTGTACGGACAAACTCATTAACAACAAAAGAGTGCTAAACACACTTCGAAGTTTTATATGAAAAAAAAAATAGAGATAAACACCTTATACATTTAGAAGAAGAATGGTCAGGAATATAAATAGACGAAGGGCATATCGCAACATTCTTAAAGAACCAAAAAAATCCTGGACTAGACACCATAATTAATGATATGATCAAATACGGAGGACTAGACAGGTGTGGAACCCCTTCAAAAGCATTCTTCACTTAGCAAAAATTCCAAGATAATAGGGATCCAGCATAACTATTCCAATATTTAAGAAAGGACAGAAAACGCTACCAAAAACACTATAAAGGTTTTCTTAACAGCACGAGCACGTTAAAAACTCTAACAAAATGTATTGAAGGGATATATATATATATATATATATATATATGATATATATATATATATATATATATATATATATATATATATATATATATATATATATATATATATATATATATATGTATATATATTATATATATATATATATATATATATATATATATATATATATATATATATATATAAATATATTATATATACTTTTTACATGTTTTTTCTCGGGGGTATACCACGATGTATTGTTGATTTTATTCATGTTTACTCTTCTTTGCCCAATACTTTCATTAGCGACAGTCGAAATATTGTCTTTTAGAATAGTCAATTGTTCTGTTTGACTTTGCTCGTTGATTAGCGCTGTCTTATTTTTTCTTCTAACCTTTTTTTATATGTGGATTTTAGAACAAAGTTAGATATCTTAATAGAGATCTTAATGCATACTGATTTTAAAATAAATAGTAATACAAACAATCATTGGTGACAACTGGTCAGAATATTGTATTAAGGAATTAAGAATCGGGTTGGACATAGCGATACTGAAGAAATAAAATATCCAAGGCTACTGGAACATATATTACTGAAACATAACATGAAAAGGAATAGCATGGGTTAGTTTTATAACACAATATATATATTTTTAAAAGTTTATGTATTACATAAAATACACATTCTTACATAATGCATATATATATATATATATATATATATATATATATATATATATATATATATATATATATATATATATATATATATATATATATATATATATATATATATATATATATATATATATATATATACGATATATATATATATATATATATATATATATATATATATATATATATATATATATATATATATATATATATATATATATATATATATATATATATATATATATATATATATATATATATATATATATATATATATATATATATATATATATATATATATATATATATATATATATATATATATATATATATATATATATATATATATATATATATATATATATATATATATATATATATATATATATATAGCGAGAGGGTGGGTAGTTGTGACTAACTAGTTAGAACAAAACGTGCTAAATCTAGTGGGGCTGTAGTCAAAGAGAGGGGACTTTAGACCTTAGACCTTTCTTGACATGAAGGTAATCAGAAGCGAAACCAATGTTTTAAAAACAAAATGGTATCGCAAACCGATGTGCTCTGACAGATTCATAAGTTATCATTCTTACCACCCTACCAAAATGAAAATAAATTTAATAACTGCTCTAAAAAATAGAGCTATTAAGCTCTCACATAAAGACTACAAACAGGAAAGCTTAGATAGGCTCAGAAATATACTCCTTGAAAACTCTTATCCTCTGAATATCATAAATAAGTTTTTATGCAACACAAATGAAAATCCAATACAACTAAATACAATCCATAATATAACGACAGAGGAAAACACCAGTCAGCCAACACAAACAATAAAATATTAGCCACTTCCTTTTATTCAAAATTTAACTGATAAATTAATAGACGTTTTCAAAGATAGTCCAAACCTAAAGTTTGCCAAAAAACAAATAAAAACTGTCTCACAACTTTATGCAAAAACTAAGACTCCACTTTCCACGTTTGAAAATAATAACGTTGTATATGCCATAAATTGCAACAACTGTAATCAAATATATGTAGGTCAGACATCTAGAAATTTGTCAGGCAGAATTACTTCACATAAAAGCGACTGCCGCAGGTTTGTAAAATCTTGTGCATTATCAGAACACTTCATAGACACAGGACACAGCATTCGATTCACCGAGGCAAAAATTCTTGCTAAAGAAAAAAGATATTATAAAAGAAATTTCCTTGAAATGATACATATACACAACCAAGGGACAAACACAATGAATAAGAAAACTGATATCAATATTCTAAGCACAATATATTCATATCTGTTAAGAATTAGTGGGGACAATTTTGTTTCTATTAATGACTCTAATGCTGTCCAAATCTCTGAATAACTTAGTCCTAATATATTCATACTGTAGGGCACTGCATTGATTATTTGCATTTATATATGATTTTTCATTTTCCTTTTCATTTTTGTTTCAGGAAAAGTTCAATCATGGTGTTGTGTTGTTCACGTAATTTGTTTTTTCCCCCTTTTTTCTAATCATAGCAAATAAATATAAAAATTTTTCACAACACGATGGTGGAACATGTCCCTCTATCAGCTGCACAGTGTACTACAGAATATAAAATGTTTTCATCGTTTAACCAACAATTACAGAACTTGTAAGATTTGTGTTGATTGGGTTACCAGCTTTGCAAACCGTCGTTACCGATTCGTGCTCAGTCGACAATTATTTGAAAAACAAAAAACGCGTAAACCAACTAGTGTGAAGTAAGGGAAGGAGAGCAAAAATAAAAAAAACACGTTCTCCATTTTACAATAATAATTTGCCTTTAAAATACGTAAAATGGCCGATAGTGTCTGCACGTTGGAATAAACCAAATCTTTAAGAATTTTAAAATGTGTTAATATAACAACATCCAAGTCAAAACTAGTGATAAAAAGGTGTAAATAATATGTATATAGGTCTTTAGCAATGTTGAGAATTTTTCAGTGTTGTTTCTTCAAGAGTAAAACCAAGTAGTAAGTCCACAACAACTTTTTCTTTAAAATAAATGTTAATACAAAATAATAACAATTTTTAGGCTGTCTTGAGGAAGGCAATAAACAGTTGCCGAAAGCTTGGCAAAGCAACAAAGTGTTTTAATCTAAGGTCCCCTCTCTTTGACTACAGCCCCACTAGATTTAGCACGTTTTATATATATATATATATATATATATATATATATATATATATATTGTTATCGAAAATACTTTTTACATATTTTTTCTCAGGGATATACCACGATGTATTGTTGATTTTATTCATGTTTACTCTTTTTTGCCCAATACTTTCATTAGCGACAGTCGGAATATTGTCTTTTAGAATAGTCCATTGTTCTATTTGACTTTGCTCGTTGATTAGGGCTACACACTCTTACATAATGCATTCATATTTATTAATTTCATAATTATCAAATTATAATCATGATACAGATATTTACTTATTTATTTTTATTTTTATTTTTTATTATTATTATTATTATTATTGTTATTTTAACTCTTAATGATTTTTTAAATTTCATAACTAAATCTTTATAAATGATTTATTTTAGTCGAATTCTATTAGAAGGAGAATGAAGTTACTAACGTCACTTCGATTACTTATTGTGTTTTGTTGGTTTAAAAATAATTTCTAAAATGCTACGTACGTTTAGACTTTGATAGACTAGTACCTGTACTTTGTCAAACATGAAACTATGACCAGTCTCAAAATGGTATTGGGCGAGTGTCCGCCCTATATAATAAGACGTTTATTAGTCTCAAATACTACAAATGTGTGATGCAAAATCTCTTACATTTTTATAATTTTAGTTTAAGACTAAAAGGCCTTATTGTCAGCTTTCCAAACCTAGGTTCGGAAGCTGTTGAGGCCCTCCTACAACTAAACAACTTAATATAATATAACAAAATAAATATAAAAAAAGTTAATTTCCAATAAAAATAATATATTCAAATAAAACAATGTAAGGTAAACTAAAGAGGAAGATAATCATTAGAAATCAATAGACCAAAAGAAGGCAAAGAAAAGAGAAGTAAAAAGATAAGAAATAGACAGAGAGAGAAAGGGAAACACACATAAAATGCATGATCAAAATGTAAATAGTCAATAAAAAAACAAAGTTATCAATGCTGGTTGGCGTGATAATACTCAGGCAAGAAACTCATTTCTTATTCTATTTTTTAAAGTAAGGAGACTTTCAGAGAAGTTATAAATTTTATATTTATTTATAAAGAATGCTATGCAATAAGAAAATGATCTTTTAAATATTTGTTTTCTAATGCTTAGGAATAGTAAATATAGTGGTGCGTCGAATATTTAGTCTATGAATATCTGTTCGAAATGTTAGCCTTCGAAGCAAATATGGGGGAGATTTATATTTCAGAATTTTATAAGCAAAACACAAATAATGCACAATTCGGCGATTTTGCATATTAAGCCAGTTAATTTCTTTTAAATTGTGAGTAACACCCCGTCTCCTCCAGATACCAAAAATAAAACGCAAACATGAGTTCTGCAGTTTTTGAATTCTTCTCAGGTCCATGCTGTCCAAACAAGAACCATACACAGAATCGCAAAAGTTAAGCAACGAAAGGATTAAAGAATCACAGAGCATTTTTTTGTATCTTGATTTAAAAAATGTCTGTGCGAAAAGAGTATTTTTAAAGTACCATACGCTATTTTCAATTTTGAGGTTATGTGATCCCTGAATCTTAGCCTACTATCAATAATAAGTCCCAAACTTCTAACAGATTCTTGAACTTCAATTTTGTTACCGTTTACTGATATATTAAGGTTATTTAGAATAGTTTGCCTTGTGATATCGATAGCAAAGAGCAAAGCCACGGATTTTTTAGCATTTAACTGCAAAGTGTGTCTTTTTGAAACTTCATATATTGCCCGTAGATCACGGTTAAGGACATTACTTGCAAGGTGAAGCGACGAAGGACTAAATGAAAATTAAAGTTAAGTATCATCAGCGTAAAGGTGATATTTGCCATATTGTAGCTCTTTATAGAAGTTAGACGTATAGATTGAAAATAATAGGGGTCCCAGAATGCTACCCTGGGGAACTCCAAAAGTAACCCGCAAAAAATCAGAGAACCTACCATTATGCTGAACTGCCTGGAGACGGTCAGTTAAAAATGATTCTACAAGCTTTAAAGCGCCCTGCGAAAAACCACAATAACTCAACATAGCTACAAGGGTGCCATGACGTAACACGTCAAAGGCTCTACTGAAATCCAGTAGGACCAAAACCGTAGCCCTACCATTATTTAGTTTCCTAAAAATGTCATCTGTCACCTCAGTTAAAGCGATGATGCAGCTCCGCCATAGATTAACTCAGATTGCTTCATTAAAGAGATGGAATCCTTGTGTTTACTAAATTACTTAGCTGTTGTGTTTAGTAAAACACATTTTTAATTTCTTTATCACCAAACACGTTTTTTATTTTATGTGATAAACCATATAAGAGAAAATCGAAAATATATATGTTTATTTAATTGATTTTAAACGATAGATAATTCGTTGTTTATAGTTTTGTTTAGATTTATTTAAACAAATGTTTACAAATTTTGTTGGGTAATTATGTTTTTGAGCTAGTTCCCCTACCTTTTTAACATTATCTCCCCAAAAATTTTGATGACTTAAATTTTTAAATCGATATATCAGATATTTAATAGTAATTAACTTTCGTTGACCGTTATCATCCCTAATTGGCAGTCATTTGTTGAGGAGACTTGGAGGGCCGTAAAGGATATGGTAATTATGTCGTCGAAGATTGTCTCGTCAAATAGACGAATTTTTTGTTATTACAGTATAGAAAGAGAAGAAAGTTCCCAAAGTATATAACCACCAATAACTACAAATGCATGTACACATTACAAATAGAGGAACATCTGTACAAGTTTCAAGTGGATTTATCCATAATGAAATTTAAAAAAAGCATATTAAATTTTGAAATTAAAATTACTATATTGAAATTGAATAGTTTATTTAAAAAAACTAACCGATTTAAAAACCAAATTAAGAAAGCTGGTCACATTTAATATGTTTCATTCTATTGAAATTTATATTAAAAGGAGAATTTATGACAAAAAATGCATTGATTAAATTAAGCAATTTAAAAAAGATAAATGAACTCTGCACTACTCAAAATATCTAATCTCTTGTGGCAAATAAGGAATTTATTTTTAATTATTCCAATGTAAATATTCCAAATAATATTGGGACAATATAGGGTCCAGACCCAAAATTTTCGTTACCAACTCCTTTTATAGACTTGCCACTGCACACAATGACAAAAGATTATGACTAAAACATTCCAGCACAAGATTGGAATGGAGAAAAAAATGCCGATGTTAGGTCAAAAAAAGTATTGTTGTAAAGTAATTGTAAAGTTGGATTTCGTGTCTTTATTCATGAATATATCAAAAACATTGGTAATTTAAATTATTAATAAATACCAACGCTATATTTCTGCATACACTAGCTACCCCCACGAAATAATAATAAAATTAGTTACTCTTTGTTTTGCTACTAGTTATTTCATATTTAGACATAAATTTTCCTCGATGACAGTCCGATGGGTATCATTAAATATATTTTTTAAAAGTGTACGTGGATGATACAATTATGGCAAAACCAAGACATAAAGATAAAGAAATCCTGGAGATATTTAACAGTATCAGTGAGAAAATTCAGTTTACAATAGAAATGGAACACGACGAACAAATATCATTTTTGGATGTTTAGCTGATTAGGGATGATGACGGTCAAATAAAGTCAAATGGTATATGAAACCTATCAGCTTAGGTAGAATTCTTATTTAGTATTCTTATCATTCGAGTCAACGTAAGTTAAGTACTACTAATAATCTGATTTATCGAGTTAAAAATTTATTTTATCAAGATTTTTTGGGTCATAAAGTTAAAAAGACAAGAAAATAACTAAAAAAAAATTTTTTTTTGATATATTACCAGAAAATGATACATTTCGTACATAGGATCGTTAAGAAATTTACAATAAAATAAATTATAGTTATTGAATAAATACAATAAAATAATATAACCAAACTAATCAATATCAAAATAAATAGAATTTAAATAGCATATAAACAAGTAAATAAATAAATAGACATAAATAAAACAAAAAACAATAAACAATAAACATTCTACCAAGCCTGACAATTATCAGGGACAATCACCAAAAGACAACAAAAATCTTAATAAAATAAATATAAATTTGCCAAATACTCTTTCGTTTTCACTCCTTGTAATTTATAAACTCCGCTGTAGAATAAAAAGCCTTGTCCAGGAGAAATTCTTTTACAACATTTTTAAAAATTTTACCTTGATACCGTTTGAATCTTTGTGACAGTTTATTGTATAAATACACGCAGTTGTATAAAGGGGGTCCTCTGAAAAAAGTTTTTTTATGTTTAGGCATCTTAAGTATCTCAGTATTTCTAGTAAAATGCGAATTAGCTTCGCGTAGCCTTTCATATTCAGAAGCATTATCTTGAACACACAACAGGCATCTCATATATATATATATATATATATATATATATATATATATATATATATATATATATATATATATATATATATATATATATATATATATATATATATATATATATATATATATATATATATATATATATATATGTATATGTATATATATATATATATATATATATATATATATATATATATATATATATATATATATATATATAAACACGGGACAGTTAATATTTTGTTTTGTCTGAACAGTGTTCTACAGCTCTCCAACGGTTTAAGAATAAATATTAATCTTAATATCCTCTTTTGAGACACGAATATGCGATCACTACCCTTGTGACTCCAACATACTATATTATTAGATATATGGCTGAAAACCATTGCGTAATATGCTGTTAACATGCCCGGTTCGTCAAGTGAATTTTTAAGATTTAAGATAGCAAAATATGCCGAATTTAATTTGGAGCCGATATGGTCAATATGTTTTTCAAAAGATAAGGTTGAGTCAATATATGTGCCTAAAAACTTTGTACCTTCAGAGAATTTTATTTTCGCGTCTTTTTGAAATAATAGGGAGAGAGGGTTCTGAATAAATATATTAACAAATACGGTTTTGTCTGGGTTTACGATTAACTGATTCTCCCGACACCAAGCCTCCATATTAACACATATTTGCCTTACTTTATAAGCGAGGATCTCCGGTTCGTAAGAAGAAACTACCACCGTCGTGTCATCGGCGTACATGGTAACGTGATCAGCACCAAGAGCGTCCGGAAGATCATTAACGTACAACAGGAATAGCAACGGACCCAACATTGAACCCTGTGGTACTCCAAGTTTTATTTCCTTAGGTATCGACAAGGCATTACCGCACTTTACTTTCATATCCCTATCCGATAGGTACGATTCAATCCATAGCAACAGATTACAACCAATGCCCATATTGAAAAGTTTTGATATAAGCATAGTTTTGTTAATTGTATCGAAAGCTATGGACAAATCAAAGAATATAGCTACAACATATTCGTGCTGATCCAGTTTCGAATATACAAAAAATTTAAGAAACTGCTAGATGCAGACTCAGTTGATTTGCTGGACAAAAATCCTTGCTGACATCTGCTAACACTGTTGTATTTCGATAAAAAGGCAGTAATTCTGGAATGTATTATTTTTTCGAAAATTTTTGAAAAAAAAAACAAAATGTTTAAACATTTGTTTAAATGAATTTAAATCTAATTAAAATAAAACTATCAACCACGAATTATATATCGTTCAAAATCAATTAAATAAACATATATTTTTTTTGATTTCTTTTTATACATAGTTGATCACATAAAAAAAGTATCTGATGATGAAGAAATTAAAATTGTGTTTTACAATCAGAAGACAACAACATTTTAGAAACATTTTTTACAAGTAAATCAACAAAGTTAAGTAACATATATCATTCTCTTCTTAATAGAATTCGACTAAAATATGTAATATGTAAACTATTAAAAAATAAAAATATATATTACATAAAATACATACTCTTACATAATACTTACATATATATTAATTTTATAATTATCAAATTATAATCGTCCTACAGATGTTTATTTATTTTTCTTTTTTTTTAGCTATTTTTATTACACATTACCTTTTACTAAATCATACATTCCACACATTTTTATTATTATTATTATTATTATTTTTATAACCGATAACTTTTTTAAATTTTAAACTAAATCTTTATAAATGATTTATTTTAGTCGAGTCCTATTAAGAAGAAAATTATATGTTACCTAAGTTGCTAATGTCACTTCTATGATTTACTGTGTTTTGTTGGTTTACTTGAATAAAAATCATTTCTAAAATATTGTTGTCTTTAGATTGTAAAACATAATTTTAATTTCATCATTAAACAGTTATCAAGTAAATCATCGAAGTGACGTTAGCAACTTAAGTACCATATATCATTATTTTCTTAATAAAATTCGACTAAAATAAATCATTTATAAAGATTTGTTTATAAAATTTAAAAAAGTGTTATGGGTTATAATAATAATAATAATGCGTGGAATGATTGATTGAGGATAAAATAATGGGTAATAAAAATTAAAAAAAAAAGAAAAATAGATAAATATCTGTATGACGATTAAAATTTGATAAATATAAAATTAACTTTGTAATTTAGTTTTGGCCCACTTCTCGTTGAGATATTGAGCTGAAATTTAACATATTTATACAGTGTGGATAACAATTCGGTTTTACATAACATAAGTTAAGACGGCGATTCCAAAATAGCCGAATAATTTTGCCATTTATGGCATGAATCCACTTAAAATCAATATCTGAATTTTGCCGGATTTGACCCGATTTGGACACTTGTTATAAGACACGAAAAAAAATCTTTTTATAAAAGTATCTTGGATTTTTATAAAGAATTCAAGTTTATATTCTATAAACAATTGCACACCAATTAAGAAATCATATAAAAAAATTCAATTATTTTCTCATTTTCAACAAGTTCCTGTAAACATTGGTCTGGAAACGCATCGTTTTCAAAATACTGGGTGGTAAAATTTTTAATTTATTTAGTTTTATTGATGTGTCTTATTATTGCCAAATATGTTTAATTCAAGACTGTGATTGGTAGTAAATTTAGCGTGGGAAAGAAAGTAAATATTACAAGTTTATGGAATCATATTAAAAATAAACATTTAAGTACGTTTATCGCAAACAGAAATTGAAGAAAGTAGTAAGCAGAGAGGACATAAAGTATTGAAGCAGGTGTCGATATCAAGCCAATCTGCCAAAAAATGGAAAACGAACAATCGAAAATCCTTAGAAATTCATAGGGCAATAGGAGAAACGATTGCCTTAGATAATCAGCCATTTACAGTGGTCGAGAATAAAAGTAGAATTCATTACATATTATAAGCAATTTAATTTGCTCTATTCAGTATATATTATTTTTAGGCTTTAGTCGTCTTACAAACAAATTACAACCTCTTTATGAAAAGCTGGCAATAAAGGGATTCCTATCAGATGCCAAAAGGTGCCACTTATTACAGAATTATGGACATCTAATGTCAGCTATCACAGTAGTTTAACTGCTCTGAAAGAAGTCATACAGGGGAAAATATAAGCAATAAGTTCTAATTTTTAGTAATATAAACTTCTTGCTTCAAGATTCGAAAGCTAACGTTAAAAAAGGTGCGAGAATTATGAACTTGAATCCTGAATCTTGTTTTATTCATTCCCTACAGTTGGTTGTATTATATTTTCTACAAAATCTCAGAAGACTGTGATGGAGATAATTACTGCTGGCAGAAATATCGCAACACATTTACATCATTCATTACCTTCGAGAAAAAAACTTTCGTTTTGCCACCAATTTAGATCAAAGATACAAGTGTAGTTTCTTTAACAACAAAGATCATATAAAGTCTAAATTTATCAGAAGTCTAAAAAACAACTTAATCGTCGATGTCTGTCTGGGATATAGTAGCAATAGTTGCTTCTACTTCTTATTCTTCAGAAGAGACTGGAACTGAGAACGATATAGACGCCAAAGTTAACAAATACTTAGAAATACCATTAATTGAAAGAAAAGACTGCCCCTCTTCGTGGTGAAAACATAACAAAAAGTATTTTCCTATATTATCCAAATATGTGTACAGTACGCCGCACGGATCTGAAGCCGCGACGAACTTGGGAGGTTTGTCAAAAGCAGACCGTTTCTATGGATATGTAGAGTTATAGCCAATCAATAATGAGTAATGCACCGTTTCCATAGATACTTGCATTCTTTTCATAGTCTCAGATTCGTATGTAATATTTAATAAGTATTTATCCGCGCCAGCAACCACAATATTCAGGAAAGACTTTCCTCGGAGGCGGTGAAGTGAATTATATTCCGTTGATTAATTTTAAATATTAAGCAATATTAGTTTGATTTATGGTATTATAACAATTATTTAAATTTTTACACAGAATATTATTTATTTTTTAGTCTTCATTTTATTCATTTGTCAGTTTGTGAGCACCATTTTATCTATTTAAAATAAAGGATTATTAAGAGGAAAAACACTGTATTTTATTTATACGTTGAATTAAAACCGTTATTTTCTTTACTTCTTAGGTATTTTGAAAATCCCGGATATTGGGCCGAATAGTTTAATATCCGAATATCCGGCTAAATCGAAAAAAGTAGCCGGGTATTCGGCTTCGGTTGGATAGTTTGGCACTATTCTCGGATTTCCTGCTTTAATTTACATTTTATTTTCCTTAGATTTTTTTTTGTTATGTTGCCCCGTTTTGAAGTGATTTAGAAAAATGTGTTTAAAAACATGGAGATTTTTAAATGATTTTCGGCTTATAGAAAGCTGATGCTAAAACCACTAAAAAATACTTTTAAAAGAGTACAAGATATCAAAAAAGTCCAATATATATGAAAATTGTAAAATAAAGTAGGAAATCCGATAATTGTACCAAACAGGTCAATGTCGCTAGAGCAATTTTTTTGGGGCGGTCAAAGAGGTCGTGACCAAAAAAAAATTATACTTTGAGTAATTTTCTAAAATAATTTATGGCTAATTTACAAATATTAATTAAGGTTTATTGTGTGTCAAATTTCAATTATATATCTATATAAATGTACGAGGCACAAAAAAACTAAAAAATATTTAAAATTTTAACACGCCATATATTGGAAACGAGGCATTTCCGGACTCATATTCACAGGAATTTTAGTTAACATTTCAGAATGTAGAAAAGCCCCTCCAAATATTGAAATGGAATCACCGGACATCCTGTATAGGTCACTGCATTAAAAATAAAAAATAATATTTTTTACTGAGTTTACTCATATGATTTTTCAATTGTAGTTTAATAGTTTATTGAATAGAAATTTGAATTCTTCAAAAAGATTAAAGATTTTTAATTATATATATTATTTAATAATAATTACTTTTATATGTAACATTTTTTGCCATATTTTATAACAGCAGAGATATAAAACATTTTTACTCTCCTTTGGATCACCCTGTGCAGCGTTACATTTTTTGATAATGGATTTTATAAGGTGTTGAAGTGAAACAATTAATTAAATTTTTAACATAGTACGAAAACTTCCACGGCTGAAGTCAATTAAGAAATCATGGTTCTTAGGTTTAGACCGTGTCAAATTAGAATTACTTTCCGACGTTTCGCCTGCTATTACAGGAGGCATCTCGACTACACAAGATCAAAATACTGAATGAGCTCGGAGGGGCAGAGTTCAGGTAATTTATACCAGACCTGTACCCATCGACGCGAGACGCGCTGTGATGATTGGTTTCCACGCATGATGTAGCACGTAACCCGCGTCTCTATTGAAATCTTCAGGGCGCTTGATAATTTTAATTGATTTTCTAATCTTTCGGTTATAATAACCCGAGACGTTTCTCTTACATTAATCATGTGTCCTGTTGTGTGATGGTGTTCAGCGACAACGGATTAAACAATTTGTTTCTTACTTATACATCTTCATCTGATTGCAAAAAACTACATATTTGGTGTCCTTAAGCATTGCCCAGTCTTTTTGTGTGTACTAAAGATTGTACGAATATTGGATCTCCGCAGATTTTTGCAATTTTATCTGTGGTACCCGGAATAATCACCGATAAACCAGCAACTGACAGCAACAGAACAGAAGTTCGAAACTTTGCGCAGCAAACACCAGCCAGTACAGTCACTACAGAATATGATAATTAATTTATCATCTATTTCATTAACAAAATCAGAGGATTCAGTGGTCTCTAAAGGACATAATTTCGCAATGCTACAAGAACCATTCCAGTAGAGGAGATAATAGCAAGGGTAGAGGACAGCATCCGAAAATCACCAAAATGCAACTTGTCAGCCGCAGAAACAACAGCCATAAAGAGCCTTAATGACAAAGAACATGTCATAATTCTACCTGCAGAGGAAGGAAATGCAACGGTGATCATGGACAAGAACAACTACGTAAAGAAAATAGAGACATTACTTCAAGATGGCAGCTATAGGACAATACGAACGGATCCAACTAAGAAAATTGGAAGTAAAATTTGCAACCTTTTTCTGGATTTGCCAGATTTAGAGAAGAAGATTTTACGGAGTTCCAAAAATACGTAAAGCTAATGTACCGTTACGTTCCATCGTCAATGTAGAAGGTTCGCCATCTTACGAAACTGGTAAATATTTAGCCAATATCTTAAACCCTTTCACAGGACGATTTAATTCTTATGCCAAAAACTCTAAACTTTTCATAGAAAAGATTTTACTTTAAACCCCGATGATAATTTAGTCGATTTTGATGTTGAACCCCGTATACAAATGTGCCTATTGACAATTCAATTTCTATAATTTCTGACATATTTCAACATAAAAACTTTAATATCTTAATTGAATTGGTAAAAGAATGCTTAACGTCCACTTACTTCATTTTTCAAGGAACCTTTTATGAGCAAACCTCGGGTCCCTCAATGGGATCTCCGCTTTCTCCTGTGGTAGCGAACATCTTATAGAAGCTTTCGAGGAAATTGCTATAAGCTCTGCTCCTTTATAACCTAAATGTTGGCTTAGATATGTTGATTATACTTTTGTAATATGGCCTCATGGAAAACAAAATTTAACTGTATTTTTAGATCATCTAAACGAATAAATTAAGTCAGATGGTGCCATTCCCTTCTTTGATGTGCCAGTGCAGAAGAAAGAGAACGGCAACCTAAGTCATACTGTTTACAGGAAACCGACACATACGAATAGATATTTAAATTTTAGTTCTCACCATCATCCATCTCAAAAACAACCCTATCGATTTATTAGTCTTTAGGGCTTCGCCAATGTGATACAAATTTAATTCCAGAGGAGACAGAAAACTGACTGAAGCTTTAAAATCAAACGGATATTGCACTGAAGATATTAGGCGTTCGATTAGGAATTATAATAATCCCAGACCTAAACCAGTATTGGATACTCAACCATTAAGTATTGCAGTTTTAACTTTAATTCAGGGTAATACAGATAAAGAAGAATTCTGCGGCGATCCGACATTCGTACAATCTTTAGTATACACAAAAAGATTGAGCAATGCTTAAGGACACCAAAAGATGTAATTCCTTTGCAACCAGAAGGCGTTTATAAAATTCTTTGTTCCTGCGATACAGTGTATATAGGTGAAACTGGGCGGTCTGGGCCTACTAGACTTAAGGAACATGAGAGATGCATAAGTAAGAAACAAATTGTTCTATCAGCACTATTATATAGTAGAAAAGGAAATTTTTGGGATGATCGCTAAAGTACAATGAAATTTGGCCAGCCGTAGACACGTGTTTCCTACTTAAGGTCTTCATCAGTACAATCAACTAGTTGACAGGTGAATACAACTGGTACCAAACTTAACAACAAAACCACACTAGAGTTAGGAACAAGAGCAAAACCGACATTTGTGTTACCAAGAGAACTTTCGAAATCTTCGCCGGATTTGATACTGTATTACGATAAAGCAGCATAAAGCCATCTGTGGCTTTATGCTCATTACCCAAGATTAATCAAATCAAAAGTAGAAAAAGGTTAAGACGGCTGGAACTATTATATAGTAGCTGAACAATAGCACACAACAGGACACATAATTAATGTAAAAGATACCATGCAAGGTTCTTGCATCAGTCTCGGGTTATTATAAAGGAAAAATTAGAGAATCAATTGAAATTATCAAGCAAATTTCAATAGAGCCGCGGGCTACGTGCCACATCATGCGTGGAAACCAATCATCACAAAGAGTCACACGTCGAAGAGAAAAGGTGGGGTATAAATACTTGAATTCTGCTCATTGGAGATCATTCAGTGGTTTCATTTTGTGCAGTGAAGATCTCTGAAGATGCCCCGTGCAATCGCAGACGAACCGTCGGAAAGTAACTCCAATTTGACACGGTCTAAACCCAAGAACTATAATTGCTTAATTAATTAAATTGTTCATATCGGTGTCCCCATCTAGAATTGCTAATTTTTTACCAAAATTTCGAGCAATCCTGAAAAATACAGGTGTTAATTTTAAGTGGAATTAAATGACAAAATTATTTCGGCCATTTTGACACCGTCCTCTTAACTTAAATAATGTAAAAATGATTTATTATACAAACTGTATAAACGTGTTAAATTTTATCCCAATATCTCAACGAACAATGAGCTCAATGGTCTCAATATGTCAACGATAATTGGGCCAAAACTAAATCACAAAGTTTGGTCCAGCCAACCCATTCTTTACGATAGCCCAATAACACCCTGTATAGGCCATTACATTAAAATTAAGAAAACAATTTTTTTTATTGATGTTCAATTTTTTATTAAATATAATTTATTATATTTATATATATATATATATATATATATATATATATATATATATATATATATATATATATATAATTATTTATAAAAATCCAAGATACTAATATATAAAACTATTTTTTTTTTGTTTTATATCAACGGAGATACAAAATAATTTTTTTTCTCCTTTGGATTACCCAAATTACACCAAATTGGTGATGGATGTTTTAGAGTGTCGAAGTGAAACGATCAATTAAATTATTCATATCGGTGGCGCCATCGGAAATTCCTAATGTTTAACCAAAAGTTTAAAGTCGGTCAATCCAGAAAAATTCAGATAATGATTTTAAGTAGATTCACACCATAAATGGCAAAATTATTCGGTCATTTTGATACCATTGTTTCAACTGATATTATGTAAAAATGAATTGTTATCCACACTGTATAAATATGCTAAATTTCAGCTCAATATCTCAACGAGAAGTGGGCCAAAACTAAATTACAAAGATTGTTCCAGTCAACCGATCCGATTAATAAATTTGAATTATGTACTTCACAACTGAAAACTATTATATAGTTATAAATTTGTATATACTTTTTTTAAGTGTCTGATCATTTGGCTTTGTACTCTTTCTGAATATTATTTTTGTAATAAATATGTTAGCAGCATCACTTCTGTCTCCAAATTTACTTATGCGTATATTTTTCTGCAAAAACGGCTGAGCTAGTAATTAATTACCCGAAAAGGTTACATTTTCAATTAATTTCCAAAAAAAATATCTCAAATTCTTGGAAGGAACACCTTTTGAAAAAAATAACAAGGTTTCACATAATACTCTGTATAATATGGTAGTCATTGAAACTAACGAATGTGGTGAGTCTCAAGTTCTGATTAATTCTACCTTTCACCGATTAACTTTTTCCAGAAAAGAAATAAATACGCCAGGGTTAAACTTGAGCACATATTAAAACTTAAATTTTAATTAGGTTTCAGGGATCAGCAGTAAACTAAAGCGTTTGTATATCCCATGTCCCGAATTAGTAAAACAATAAAGCGCTTAAATATGATGTTTATAAAAGCTTCAGAACATTTAACAATGCTATATATTTGCATATGAATAGGGTTTTAGTTAGATATTTACTGGTGAAATAAACAGCATTTCAAGCTTTCAAAGAAAATTAAAAAAATTGTCCATATTTCTCAAAAGGGACCTAATTTTAATAATAGACATAGAAAAAGACTCCAAGTCTCGGTCTTAGTACATATATTTAGGACATTAAAATAACACGTGTTTCACCCTTTTGTGCAGAAAATAAAAAAAAAACTTATTAAAACCGTTTTTCCTAGTTAGGATGTAAAAAGAAGTTTTTAAATAATTTCACAAATTTCGGTTTCGATCAAAAAAAATCTTGTTTTAAAAGTATTGTGGGTAGGTAGTACTCAAGGATATTGATATAGATAAACAGATATCTAATAATATCGAAAACAAAAATACCAACCATATTTCAAAAGATCATCGTTTTCCAACAAATAAATAAAAACAAAACAGTTATTTTTTCTGGATTTGTTATTGACCTATCGAATTTTAAATAGTTATTTATATTATAAGGGATGTAAGTAGGTAACATTTATCAATCGAGGACGAGTTTGCGCCCGAGCGATAGCGAGGGCTGGCAAAAAAGTTCGAGACTGGTTAATGTAATTACATCCTATATAGTATATAACATTTTGTCCCCCTCCCTGTATTGTATGTTTACAAGAAAATGCTGGATATATTTTTGGATTTTCATTATCATTACATTCGATAGCATTCTCATTAAATTATGAAGGCAGCCGTGATCCGTTGCCAGAGCAACATAGCAGTTTTTATTTTATCATCAACGTCAAGTTGACAATTCATAGTGAAAAGTTTGGAGAAGTCGAATTGTTTGATTCTGTGTGGACAAAATGGATGTTTCAGACATAGAAGAATCAGCGAATATTGCTTGTTTATCTCGGGTACGGTAAACTATCCTGACAGACGGTTTTTGCGTATTTTATTCTTTTTCCAGAAAGTACCCATTTATAATATTACATTTAAAAAATAAAAATTACGGGATATGCAAGAGTTTTCCTAAAAAAAATTAATTAAAAGTCACACTCGGTCACAATTTGACAGCCTTAAAACGAAAAAATTAGCAATGTTGCCAGATTTTAGATTTACCAATTTGTTAGTAGAATTGTAATTATTTATTGTTATTATTATAGTTTTAATGAAGGTTTTATTGACGAACCTGGGCTAACCTAACGTTAGCGTGACAGATCCACCTAACAATATAGTTTTTGTTACGGAAACATCCCGCTTTCAATATAGACTCGGAATTCGGTTGGCGCGCTCCCGCGCGCTTTCTTTACAGAAAATCTTACTAATCCTAACCTAACCTAATCCGCATTTTTATTAATTATAAGTTTTGTTATAAAAAAATTAGTTTTACGTGTATCATAACTTATAGGTATTTCTTTAATTATGAATATGGCAACGTAGCACATCAAATTAAAAACAAGCATGGCGATGGGAACAGTCGGAAAGATGTTTGAAATCAAAATTACCTTTGATTTGTATAATAATTACATCTTAAAGTAAATTTTGAGTGCTGATGAGAGTTTTCCACACATTTTCTCAATTTTGACTGCTAGAATGGTAGATAAAAACCAAAAGAAACAAAAATAAACGAAATTTAAGAGTGTCAACATAGTTTACCGAAACCGTTTATCTCTACTACCGGAAAAGTCAAAAAAAAGGTATGAAGCAGCATATACGTCCTTTAAAAATTGGTGCCAAAGCAACACGGCTACTGCAGTCTCAGAAACCCTGTTTTATAGAGGAAAATATAGATATTTCTAAGTATCCAAAGCATTTTTGAAAAGAAAAAATGATGGTTATAGATCCAAAAAATCGAATGTGTTTAACAGGGAAGATATAAATAAGTTATGCTTGAAGCCCCCGATGATATATACTTATCGATGAAGGTCGTAATGGTAATGTGAGTTGCTCGACCGTGCCGTTCTAATGAACTCTGTGAAATGAAAATAGACAATGTTAAAATAAGACAAGAAGTACATAATTGTGACCATTCCTGACTTCAAAAATGGAATGTCACGTACATTTACAGTGACAAAAAGTGACGACACTCAGGTTTCTCATTTCGCGTCGCGCTTCTTTATGCGATATCAAAATGGAAAGTGCTTAAACCAGCCTGTCGGGAAAAATACGTTTTCGTCAATTCCAAGTAAAATTGCGAAATTTCTAAAGTTTAAGAACTTCAAAATGTATACTGGACACTCTTTTAGAAGAACGTCGGCAACTTTATTAGCAAATACTGGAGTTGATGTGTTAGCTATCAAGCAACATGGTGGATGGAAATCCGCTACTATTGCGGAAAGTTACGTAAGTGAGAGCCTCCATAATACAATAAGACCCAGCCAGAAGTCTCTTGCAGTGCTTCAACAGTGACAGAAACATTGGTTAGAAATGAAGGATCTGTGGAGTCAGAAAATGTAATACACATCGAGAAGAAACGAGAAAACGTGTTTCCAAATGTTCTTAATAAAGTAAATTGTAATAATTGTACCATTAGTATTCATTTCAATTAATATTACCGGATTTTTGTCCGTATTTTTGTAATATGTTGATGAAATCAAAAATTAAATCTACTTATAATAATTTTAGATTATTATTTCCCTAGGGATGTAAGTTGACTTACATCCTGTCGTTAAGGGCAACCAAAACCTTGTTGAGTAACTTTCACTTACGTCTGTCAAAGCAGTGTCCAAATAGGTTGCTTACAATACAGGGAGGGGGAAAAATATATTTTTGAGCCAAATATTATACCTTATCTAATTTTTGACTGTTAAATCATTAGAGATATTTTCACGATATTTATTATTACCAAAAAATAATACATAACTCATTTGGATTTAAGGATGATGTGTCATTGAGAGAATATACGGTGTCCAAATCTTGATTCAAATCATTTTCCGCCTGCATGGAATTCCTGATATTGACGCTTAGATAAGTAGATTTGGGTATCATCAGAATAAGCTTGGGTTTTTACTTCAAGCCTCTTGATACAAGTATATCACCAATATAGAGAATAAAAAGAAGACGCATAATTTCACGCTAACGTGAACGAAATTTCTCAATTTTGGTTCACGCGAAACCAAATGTGACGTAATTAACGTTCACGCTAACTAATATATGCTATTTATATGTTTTTCGTCGAGAAGCTTAGTGGCGCAGTGTCAGCCCATGTCGTATAGCTTGTGGGTTCGAATCCCGATAAAAACGAAAATTTTTTTTTAGTTTTTTTTTAACAAATTTATGATTAATAAAAATTTGGATTACTTATTCTCTTAAAGTTAGGTTAAGTTCAGATTGGATAGGTTTGCTGTAAAGAAACCGCACGGTAGCGTGCCAATCGAATTCCCAGTCTATATTAAAACAAGGATTTTTTTTAACCAAATCTATACTGTTAAGTCAATCCCCCCGTTAGATTATAGTTTGTCAAAAAAAGCAGTCATTCACACGTTTTTCTTATTTAACGTGAACCGTCCTTCCAACGATTTATTCATGTTACGTGGAAGGAGCAACGGCCTTTTATTTGTGGCAAAAAAATCAGTTTTTCTCTATTTCATTTTTGAAACATTTTTCTGAGGCTCAGCATTACATAAATATGTGAAAGCAACTGTTTGCAAGATAACACTATATCCTGGCAAAAAAAAGCAAGTCCTCATTTAAACAACACTATTATATTTTACCCAGCAATCAGTTTTTTTTAGATAGTACCTCAGGAAAATTAGGAATGAAGTATTTTTTTTTACTTGCAGCTTTTGAGAGTAATTTAAACTAGCTAGAGTTTACGTTGCTAGGATCTCTACAACTTAAAAAAATGCAACGTCTTGCTCTTATGATCACTATATAGTAGTTCCATCCGCTAGGTCGGCGCCACGTACAAGTACCAAAGCAAAATCGTAATCCACCCTCGATGATCAAGCGGTTGTAATATTCTTCAGTTCATTTTTACGTGCGTGTAAAGTTGTGTCTTTGCGTATTCGATACCTACGTTTAAAATTGGAAAAAAACGAAGAAATGTGGTTTCTAGTTCGGAAAGCAGCTGTGAAATGTTTGAAATGTTTTCGGACACTACAGAAAGTTCGGTGGACAGCAGGGATAAAGAAATTTTAAATTTAAGAAGGAAAATTCGTCATCTTACAAGACGTAAACGTATAATATGAATACACATACATTCATTATATTTCTTTATAGACAAATTTAAATAATAAAAATCCCTATTAATCTTAAATAATAATAACTAGGAGGTCATAAATATGGCTTTTAACCTTTGCAATAAGCAATTTTTTGAAATTTATTAAATATACAGTAGGATCGCAAACGCATACTTTCAGGTAAACTTCCTCATAGCAAAAATGGAGGAATATGTTAAGGGACAAGCTAACCTAACTGCAAAAATATTAAATGTATTGGGGTCATCAGAACCAGAACCAGTGACCTTAGGCTTCCCTATTCAAAAATAAATAGCACAGCAATGGGAAATTTTACTGAAGAAGGGCCTTAAAGAAGAAGATTCCAAGAACCTGATAAATAAATATAAAATTGCTCAGAACTGCCCCTCTGCCGCCCCTCCAAAAAAAATCTCGAGGTCAAAGCAGCTTTGAATGCTACAGCTCTAAAAAGGGACTAACGAATTAAGAAGATTTAATCTCAGGTAGAAGCGAGTTTGGCAGCAATAGGAAAAGCCCTCTTCTTTCTAGGAGTTTCGCCGCAAGTAGAGGAAGGGGAAGAAATAATTGAGGCAGTTGAAGCCCTCAACGATGGTGCCAGACTTCTTGCGGATATTCACCACCAGCAATCAGTTACACGTCAGACTATAATTACGACTAGTTTAGATACAAATCTAAAAGATGTAGTACACAATATAGAGCTCGATGGTTGGTTGTTTGGGGAAGATCTAAGCGAGGGGATAAAAACAGCTAAACAAATAGAGAAGTCAAGAGAAGAATTAAGATTCAAGCCAGACAAGCCTATATCAGGACCTGCTCTACGGAATTCAGCAAATTTAAAAAACTTAAGAATACACCCAGGAGAGCAGCTCTGGGACCATTCCAACCTTACAAGAAGAGGATGAAAAAGTCTCGTGTAGGTACACAGTCAAAACACAAAAGTCGAGACCAATATCATTACCAAAGGAGAGTCTCAGGGAAGAATCGTTATCGCCAATACTAAGTAATACTGAGCCGGAGATAAGTTACAAGGTAGGAAGACTATCACAATGTATACATGAATGGTACAAGATAACGAAGGACCCTGTTATTTTATCTTATTTAGAAGTTTATAAATTACCAATATATAAAAGAGTGAAACAAAAATATGTTTTCTGTAATAAAGTATGGTCTTAGTCAGATAAGATAGATATAAAAAATTAAATATCTCATCTGCTTACCATGAGGGCTATTAGAAAATGTAAACCATGTAAAGGTCAATTTATTTCCAGAATATTCTTAATTTCCAAATCTAATGGCAAAAAAACGACTGATTTTAGATTTAAAGGAGTTAAATAAATTTTTAATGACTCAACATTTTAAGATGGATGACAGAAGCTCTGTCCCAAAAGGTCTTTCTTATAAGTCATATAAGTCGACTATAGATTTAAAGGACGCATATTTTCAAATCAAAATACATTAAGTCCCACAGAAAATATTTAAGATTCAAGTTCGATAATATCATTTATGCCATTTCGTTTGTGTAGTGCTCCACTGGTATTTACGAAATTGTTAAAACTTGTCTTATTTAATTTAAGGTTAAATAATTTAATGTCGGTTGTTTATTTAGATGATTTTTTGTTGATTGGTAATTCATATGAAGAGTTTTAAAAAATCTAATTTAATCCCAAAAAATTCCTGTAAATTTTTAGGTTTCTTGTATAACAGAGAAAATATGACAATAGAACTTCCACGGGATAAACGTTATGATATTTTAAAATGGATTAAGAATATTTTAAGAATAAAGACCTGTAGTATTTTTATTTCTCTAGATTTGTGGGAAAAATTGTTGCTGCTTGAGCAGGGTTTAAGTACGGTAAAATGTATTCTAAGAATTTTGAAGGGGCCAAATACTAAAATATCGAAAGGTGTTTATAAAGCTATTATGATAGAGAGTTTATTTTAGTAGATTTATATTGGTGGAGACAGAATAATTCTTACGTCCAGTAATAAAATTATACTCGCAAGGAAATTTGAATTAAAAATATATTCGGATACATCAAAAAGTGGATAGGGGGGCATACTGTCAAAATGAACGAGCTAGTGCTCAGTGAAATAATCTGGAAAAATCTATTCATATTAATTTCTTAGAATTATTAGCCGCATATTTTGGGTTAAAATGTTTCGCGAAAAATCTTAGAAATTAATAGATAATACTACAGAAATTGCCTACATAAACCGTATGGGTGGGATAAAATTCCCGGAGCTTAATAGTATAACCCAAAAAATTTGGAAATGGTGCGTAAAACGCAATCTTTTTATAGTTACATTTATACATACAATCGAACAAAAACCAAGAAGCCGATTTTGAATCTAAGAAAATCTCAAAAGTTACGGAGTATGCATTGTCAAATTCAGCGTTTAGATTAATTTGTAAAAGATTGGGTACACCGGGTATTGATCTCTTTGCTAGTAGAAATAATAAAAAATGTAAAAAAAAATATTTCATAGAAACGGAACCCAGAATCATTTACCACCGACTCGTTCACAGTTCTATAGAAGAGAATTTGCTTATGCATTTCCCCCATACTCTTTAATTCTGAAAGTCTTACAGAAGATTAGATGTGACAATGCTAGAGCTATAGTAGTTGTACCATATTGGCCAACGCAACCCTGGTTCCTTCTCTTTACTAAATTAATTGTCGACAAACCACTATATTTTGAGCCTAAAAAAGATTTATTGCTCTCTCTTGATAAGAAACCTCATCCTCTGTGGCGCAATCTTTCCCTGGTGGTAGGAGTATTATCGAGGAAGGATTTAGAAGAAAAGGAATAACAAGAGAAACGTTACGTATAATGGTTTATTCAATCACAAGAGGAACCTTAAAACAATATAGTAGTAACTTAAAACTATGGTGGAAGTTTTGTATTTCTAAAAATATCAATATTTATATACCATGTCGATTGACTATATACTTACATTTTTGACTGAAATGTTAGAATCAAGGGCCTCATATGGCACCCTTAATTGTGCTAGATCAGCATTAGCCTTAATAATTTACCCGAAAGTGAGCACAAATTCAAAAATTAAAAGATTTTTAAAGGTATAAACAATCTTAAACCAAGCCAACCTAAATATAATTTTACTTGGGACCCGACCATAGTTTTTAGCTATCTATAAAACTTCTATCCAAATGAGGACCTGTCTTTGGAAAAACCTACTTTTAAACTATCCATATTATTATCATTAATCGCTGCAGATCGTATTCAGACTAGATTCAGATTCAGATAGATTTGTCGAATATTCACAAAAGTAAGACAGGTTTTCAGATGTGGATAAGTGGTCATATCAAAACGTCAAATAGAAATAAGCTTCAACCAGTACTATATATGCCATGTTTTTTTATAGATCCAAGGATATGCGTTGCAAAGACTTTAGAGGCGTATATACAAAAAACAAAAAATATAAGGAATGATGTTTCAAAATGATGTATAACTATTAAAAGACCCTATAAGCCATCAACCACGCAGACGATTATTCGTGGGATTAAATCCATACTTAAACAGAGTAGAGTAGATACTAGGGTCTTCTCAGCGCATAGACATTCATCGGGATCCTTAGCTAGTAGAAAGGGGGTTAATATAGATTTAATTAATTATAAGCACAGCAGGCTGGACCTCCCAATCGAGGACTTTTGCAAGATTTTTTAACCGGCCTATTGTGAATCAAATTAACTTTGCTTTATCAATTTTGGATAATGATTAGTCATAATTTATGTTACTTATTTAGGTTTTAATTTATGTTACTCATTTGTTAGTAATTGCATTAAACTATATATTTTTTTAGCATTATATTATTTAAGTAACGGATACTTAATTTTATATTGAGTTTATTAAATAATTTATAATAATTCTAAGGTGTGTTGAATTAAAAATAATGACAGGTTAATTGGTATATCTCAAATTGTTCTGAAAATCTGCATAGTGATCATGAGAGCAAGGCCTTAAAATAATTATGTGATTAAACGAACTTACCAAGTGAAGTTCAATTTTAATTATATTAACGCCTTGCTCGAGTGATCAAAACCACCTCACCCCAAATCCCAGAATCACTTTGATTTGAAATATACCCACTTTAGCTTAAAATGAACTGATGGATATTAGAGGCCGCTGGAATATGGAGGGTGGATTATGATTTTGCTTTGGTACCGGTACGTGGCGCAGACCCAGCGGACGGAACTACTACATAGTGATCACTAGAGGAAGGCGTGAAGATAATTAAGTCACTTGGTTAGTTCGTTTAATCATATAATTTTTGATTTATAATTTTATTGCGTATGTGGTGTTTGTTGTATTGTTAGGGTTGAACCGTAATGTCATTATTATTTTCTGTTTTCAGTTTCCAAGGGTTCCCAAAAATGTACTTATAAATATATACACGGTGAGTCAGAAATAAGTAACGAAAATTCAGCATGTAATTATTTGACTAATTTTAAGTATAAAATTAAAGTGCATATATACTGTTGTTCAAAAACGCATATTTTTCAAGACACATAGTGGCAAAGTCTTATTTTTTAAGTTTTTTTAAATTTATATTATATATTTTTAAACATAATTGATATTACACATTTCGAACAATATACATGAAACCTATTAACCCCCAAACTTTTTTATATAACTACACTAACCCAACTTACTAGCTTCGTCAAATTTTCCCCTCAATTTAGAAACGTTCTTATCTCTTTTTAGCACTTTCGACATTCAGCACCACCATTTGTCGATGGCAAATTCAAGGGAAAAAAAGCCAAATATCTAGTAAATTTTATTCAAATTTAACGGTTTTTTGTACTAAAATTTCATATGCAAATAAGAGCATTTTGCTAAATAAAGCTTAAGTAATGCCACATATCAATAAAGTACAAAAAAACAAAAAACAAGCTAATTTATCTTTAAAAATGTAGAATTTAAATTTTGTGGCATAGCCAACTAAGCAAAATAAAACAAATGCCTATAAATTCACCATTTTGCATCCAAATCCGAAATCTAAAAACTGACATTTGGAATATTTAAAGCTCTATCGGAATGTAAATAAAAAATTGGGAGCTTTTTTTAAAAATATAGATGGCGCTACTTCCAATTAAACCGGAATTGAACAATATTTTCAAACATGGGTTAAAAGTTAATAAATAGTATCCCACACATGCTCACAAAATTTCAGACTTATATTTTAAAAAGCCAAGAAAAAATAGTGGCGTAAATATTAGACCCTAGTCTCCCGGTATAATAACTAAAATTACAAGCAAATTTGTATCCGTTTTTTTAAGTAGATATGGCAAACCTAACCTTGTCAATACATACAAATACAGATGACGCAGAAGAAAACTACATACACATAAGTAGCATAAAAATAAAAATTTATTAATACAGTATCTAATACAATATATATGTATGTGCTATATCGTTTTTAAAAGCTATATTTTTGAAAGAACTTTTAGTACCTCGTTCATATCATTCATGGAAAAAATATGTGCTCCAGCGAAAAGTTCTTTATTTTCAATACACTTCTTAATTAAACCAGATGCCAAGTCCAGACCATAATTCTCGATTATCTCGTCGTTCCCTTGATTTTTCTTGATAAAATCGAAGACACTTTGAGATACTTTAAATTCACAGCACTTCGCTATATTTACCAACGCTTTATAAGATTTTATTACAAAAATTCCCGGCAGAATCGGAACGTTGATATTGCGCTCTCTGCAGGCAATAGCAAATTTCTCCAACGTTTCATATTCGAAAACAGCTTGAGTTATAATAAAATCCGCACCTTTCGTAACCTGCAAAAGAAATAAAAATTATCAAAAGGGATTAAAAGGGTAGAAGAAAACATTGTTTGAATATTAAATTGTAGTTTACGCGAAAGGAAACTGTACCTGTAAGCGGATGTGTGTAGGTACTTTCTGCGTTTATGGATAATATCCTTAGATTAAGTACTATACACTATACTATATATTATTTAAGCTAAGGTAATGTCCATAAATATACTGCTAATATCTCGCCGTTATACTCCGAATTACAAATTATATTTTTGGGATAGTTTTTTTTCGTTGTAAAACTACTTATTAAATTAGTTTCAAAATTTTGTGCAAGCATTAATGTGATTTAGAGCAAAACTGGTAAAGTTGTGTTACGAATTCAAGATGGAGTAACAAAATGGCAACCAAACAAAATTTTTAAGAAATCGACTTTTTTAAATTTTTGCAGAAAAATTTAATGTGATATAGGGATAAACTGCTACGAATTCAACATGAGGTAACAAAAATTGCAGTGTGTGTCAATGTAAAAACTATTTATTGAATTTATTTTAAATTATGACCCAAAATCAAGTGTTGCATAGATAGAAACTGGTAAAATATTGGTAGGAATCCATTGAGGGAATAAAATAGCGCCCAATAAAAATGTTTGTTAAATAACTATGTACTGAACTAAATTGGGTCACACTTCACTATTCCTAATAAAAGGAAATGTTCATAACGAGAAAAGTTCCGGGTAAAGGAAATTACCAAGCCTTTAGCTTATAACATCTAAGGGTACATCGCGGCATCGTACAGAAAATGGCACTTTTACCAAAATTGAAGGGCATTAAATACTGCGTTAAATGAAATTAAACATTAAATTTGGTTCAGCAGTTTGGACATAATCAGCAGTCAAAGATAAGCAAATTTTTCCAGTTCCTTTGAAAAGTGCATTACGCTCACTTTTAAACGCCTGTGACTCGAAAACAGCTATTTCAAATAAAATTTGTAAAATAAGAAAGTTCTAAGGCATCTAATTGTGCCTTAAGAGAGCACTTAATATATCTCCCAAGGAGTGGTTTAATTTGCCATTCTTCATTCTAGTAGAGGGGATTGGGGGGTTAGTCTCGCTCCCCCCACCACTTTTTTCATTGGTCTCCCACTTCCCGCGCCTGTCCCTGCCACGCCTACTTGACTATGCTTGATTCTGATTGGTCTTCCCCACTCTTACGTGTGCATCCGGAGGGAGATGTTTTATTTAAGTGTTAGCAGCCAACAGAACAATTCATTCTTACTGTAGTATCAGTATTTTTAAAAGTAACGAAATTAAAAAATATATATTAATTAAAATGAGTTGTCGCCACGTTGTTTTGCAAGAATCAAGTGACCTACATTTTGAGCGATTGGAAAAAATGTCTTCAATGTACGAAGATGAAATACTCTATTTCACGGTGGGAGGAAAAAACATTTTCGACGTTAAACAAGCATGGTTAGCCGATCTAGATAAAAACAATTTTGAAGAGGTTCAAGACGATAGTGAAGATGAGGGGATACATAATTTCTTTGATGCCGGTTGTGGTGAAAAAGGTCTAGTAAATATTAAAAAAATAAGTGCTAGTCATGCTGTTGAACCAAATTATCTACGCCGCGAAGTTTGTGTTTTTCAAGATTATGTCGTCATAATGTCTTCGTTTGGTGGTGCTTATAGTTTGTGCTTACGATGCTATTATTTGCACGCATTAGAAGCACCCCTTGGCAAACACAGTTTTGTGTCTACACATTACAAAAGAGCAATGGAATGTTGTGAAAAAGACTTGCGCTGTACATTGTGCAATGACAATCTTTTTCATTTCAGTGCCCCTGAAACTTGTGTAGTGTGTAATAAAACTGAAGAGAAAAAAATTGAAAACCATTTAGTGGACAAAAGTAATTTTGAATAAAGTTAAGCAAAAAAAAAAAGATACAATACATTTTGAAAAGGATAGAATGATGGGATTATGGTGGAGGACTTGTAAATATATGCAGTAACAAAAAATTACCTAGGAGTTTTTTTCTACGCACTATAAAAAAGCAGTAGAATATGCAGTGAAGTATAAAAAAAAATTAGAAACAATTTAGTGGACAAAAGTTATTTTAAAAATAAAATTGCAGAATAACCTATACAATTAATAGTAGGAGATTAATCATGGTCGAGTGCTATTCAGAACTATTCGTGGACATTCAAGATTATAATTGTCTATTTGACTTGGTCTCAAAGGAGCTTGCTATCTACGATGGTGTACGCTGGTCTAATTTTCTTTTTAAGTCACCATTTAAAAGAACCATGTTATCTGCCAAGGATCAAGAAATAGTTGATTGGTCTGAAGAATATCATGGGTTGGAATGGGACGTTAGATATATAGAATTAAATGAAATAGAAGAAATACTCAAGAATATTGTAAAGACATATAGTAATCCGAAGATCTATGTCAAAGGCATTACAAAGACAAACTTTTTAAGAAAAATTTTCACCCCAGAGCTGATCATAAGCATTCCAGTCAACGAGGAACCCAAACTACGCAAATTTAAGAAAATTCCAGATGTTATTTTCATAAAAATTTAAGTCCTTGGCATTGTGCCTTGGCTAATGTAAAAATATTATATGATTATAAAAATATTATATGATTATAAAAATTGTTATAAAACTTGTTAAATGAAAAAAAATAGAAGTAGATTTATCACAAGACAATTTAATTATTAATAAAATATAAGAAAATATAATTAATTTTTGTTTAAACACATAATAAAGAATATTATTATCATACATAATTTTTTTTTTTAGTCCCACACACATATTTGATATGCTCCTTAGTACGTTTTATTACCAATTAAATGCGGACGCAAAAAAAGAAACAAAATAAAATTTAAGAATATTTATTATACATCGAATTAATATTACTAAAAAATATATTTAAAATTACCTTTTGCACTTTGTATTGTATTATAATGGTCATTTACATTTAACACTATAAATTATAATAGTCTTCTGCTCCTAAAACTAAAAATTATATTTATAATTGAACGGTCTTTTGCACAACCTTTTGGGTTGTTTTCTCTTGGCACTTATTGGGATTGACACTAACGGCACAATATCAATTTGAATAGGTCCATTGCTTACCTTTATACCAAATAAAAGTTCTAAATCGTGCAGAAGTCTTAGCACGACCTCATCCACAGTTTCTGACCATTCTGATGGAGCTGATGCTGGGGGTGATGTTTCTGTTGGTGTAAGCTCTGGTGACATCAACTGCTGTTGTCGATGTGGAGTCATGGATACTCCGGCTGAAGTTGTTTCTATTACCTCCGGTAAACACCACTTTTTGGGGGACATTGGTATTTCGGCAGATGTTCCTGATTCCTCCTGTGAACACCACATTTTGGGTGATATTGGTACTTCTACTGAAGTTGTTGGTTTCTCCGGTATACACCACATTTTTTCGGATATTTGTACTTCAACTGAAGTTGTTAGTTCGTTAGGCACACACGACATTTTGATACAAAACAATCTAGACTGAATCAAATGACAAAGACTGAATATTGCAGTAGAATCACGAGAATATAAAGCACAAAAGAGACAGTCCCAACACGCTTAAGTACCACCCTGTCACTTACCAACCAAGAACCACTAACAAAAAAAAAAAAAAAAAAAAAAAAAAAATTAAAAAAAAAAAAAAAAAAAAAAAAATTTTAAAAAAAAAAAAAAAAAAAAAACCGAGTTGGAAAAAAAAAAAAAAAAAAAAAAAAAAAAGATTTTATAGTTGCCGAGTTCGTCGGGAGGTATTTGACACCAGTTGACCTTGGTACCACGCTGTACCAGCCACGAACCTTGCCAGTGGGCGTGACTTAACAAGAAGTGGTTTTAAGCGGCTTTCGAGTTAACATGTACCGTCAGTTGAAAGTCGTATTTCTTGTACGCCAGTGCCTATCGTGCTTCTCTAAGTGTCTGCGGTGAATTCTCTTGTGTAATTGTGTTTTCGTGCCTTTTAGACTGCAAATCCCTAGTTATCCTACTCCTAAATTTTATGTTTTGAGTGTTGAAAATTTATCCTACATTGTGTGATCTAGTTTACAGCTTTCTTTCGTTTTGTGATTTTTGCAGGTTTGATTTTTATTTTTTACCACTATGAATTCTCTAACTGACTTTGATTTTGAATTTGATTTTACCTTATTTGATTTGGAAGAGGCTTGCCCAGTCCATGATTTAATGGATTGTCATTTGTGTCAATTAAAACCGGACGCGTTAGAAAAATATTTTAATGAGAACATGGATAATACTCAATCAGAAATTGGTGATATCTATGACGCTACAATTATAAACAATTTAGTTACAATTATTAATAATCAAAATAATGCAGTTCACCCTGAACTGATTTCAACAATAAATTTTGAAGAAATAGCGAGCTTTGGGGAATTTAATTCAGATATTAATCCAGTCAATGAATCATTAGACAGTCTTAGAGAGGCCTCCTCAAAATATTTCACTGTTAATGAGGAGGAAATTAATTTAGAAAATCAAAAGTTTGAAATGTTGGTCAATGATGTTTATTCGAGCCAGGGAGTTGAGGGGAAACAGGGTGAAAATGAATTTCAGGGAGTTGAGGGTGAAAATAAATTTCAGGTAGAGCAAAAAGTCTACTCACCAATTTCTGTTTCGTCGTCAGAAGATTCAACAGTGACCGTTATTGAGGTTAAAAAAATCAGGGAGGAATACCAACCAGCTCCTAAATTACATTTCCACCAAAAATCGATAGCGGTGTTCGACCAAACCTGTAACGAAATTGTAGGTGATGTTGAGGTGTACAATGTTGTTCAAAATTGCAACCATAGTCCACCGAAACCTCACCTCAATTCGTGTGAAATTGTCGAATATAAAGAAGTTCAGAACAAACGAAAACGTTCTGCTTCTGAATCTTCTGACGACGAAATAAATGTAATGAAAAAAATCAAAACCGATGATATCGAAAAATCAGGGGCCGTTGTTACAACCCAACTCAGCAATTTATTAAAAACTCCCTACAGAAGTGAATTAAACAAATTTTTAGATTCAAAACCAAAGCAAAATTTATCAAAAACAGATCAAAGACGTGGTTGTGCGACGTTCAAATCAATGGTAAACAACTATTTCAATTTGAATGAATGTAAAAATTTGAGTAATTTTACTTGCTCAACTGTTAAAAAAATAATTCATAGACAGGGTGAGCTTCTTTTAAATTTAGGTAATATTTTTATGAAAAATCCTTGCTTTGGTGGTAAATCTTAGTGGTAAATAAATGTTTTAAAAATTAAAAAAAAAACACGTAAGCGCAAACTTTTAAATTTAAATTCACAATTCCTTATTTAAAGAGAAACTAAACCTATAAATATCCAGTTCAAAATGTTCCTTCTCTGCACACTTTGTCTAAAAGAATTTACACAGAGACGAAATGCCATAAGACACATTAAAGAATCATGTTTAAAAAGAGACACAAATCATAATCCGGGTGAGTATTTAATCTATAGTAAGTATATTTACATTATTTACTAAGAATTAGGATAAATTAAAATATAAGAAAAACAATAAAATTTGTTTTGTGCTATTTCAATGATCTTTTTTGCTTGACTCACTAAGCGTCCAGGGGCAGGGCAGGTGGTCAGTCCTCTCCCCCATCTTGCTACGCCGCTCATTATGTTATATTGCATATAAATTATTATAGTTAATTAAAAAAAAAATTATTTTTTGATTCAGTTGATGCAAAATTCTTCAGGAATAATGCAACTCGCTATTGCGAAGACTGTAAAGCTGATATTAATTTTAATGCTTGGAACTCTCATCTAAGAACAAATGTCCACAAAAGCAAGAGTACTATTAAATATGGAAGTGGAATAGACCTTATTAGAAGTGCTTTTAAGAGTCGAATTGCTGCATACAGGGTTTACTCACCCAAAATGCATGTCAACCTTAAAAAGTTTCAGCAAGAAATTTCCGAGAAAGTCGTAACATTAATTCGCCAGCAACAGCAATTATATAGATGCGTTAAGATAAATGCAGAATTATTTGGTATCTACTACTCGCCAGTTTTGAAGTCTACATCCGTTAAATCATTCAACACAGCCTTCCATAACGTGACTGAGACGACTGATTTAAATAATCTCTATGACGAACTATTCAAAATTCTAACAACCAAAGCAGATGAACTACCCGAACGAGATTCTGGTAAGTTAATAATTACTTGCAAAAATGTTAAATTTCAAACGCTATTGCTTCAATTTATCTTAATTTACAACAGTCTCTTTTAATAAATACTAATTATCTCTTCTTTAAATTGCAGGTTGGATTTTACAACAAATTCTCCATTTAGAAGTAAACATCAACAAGTACAATCCTTTATGTGGCTACTCTTATATTCCAATTCCAGAGTTCCAAGGTAGTTTGGTAAACATTTTGAATGAAGATGATTTCTATTTTGCATATGCCGTTGTATCAGCAATATGTAAACCTTCAGGTGACCCTAGGAAAACTTCCTCGTACCCGGACTTCAGAACTGTCTTTGATTTTACAGGTATTAATTTTCCTGTTAAATTAGAGCAGATAAGTACTTTTGAAAACAAAAATAATTTATCCATAAATGTCTATGGGGTTGAGAAATTTTTTAGAAATGGAGTATATGTAAATGAGATTGTAGGACCATTACACTATAATAGACATAAAAAGAATTTACATATCAATCTACTTTTAAATACTTCTGATGATGGTAATAGTCATTATTGTTGGATAAAAGATTTATCTAAATTACTTTTTAAACAACTGTCAAAAAAGAAATGTAGAAAAAATTTGTGTGAAGGATGTTTACAATATTTTGGTACCTACGCAAAATTACAAAGACACTTAGAATATGATTGCACATCTGTTCGTATTGAATATCCTTCAGATGAACTTATTTTAGATAAGTTTGGAAATCAAATTCCAGAAAACATATTAAAGTTTCAAAATATTCAAAAGCAGTATAAAGCACCTTTTGTAATTTATGCTGATTTCGAGTGCTATTTAAAAAACGTTGAAAACGAAAAGCTTGATCCTACAACTTCCTATACAGTTAAAACTGCTGAACATGTGCCATATTCGTTCGCTTATTACATTTAATCATCATTTGATAATAATCTCACATCTTTAAAACTTTATCGTGGAACTGATTGTGCTGAAAAGTTTATTGAATATATTGAACTTGATGTGAAAAATCTTTATAACAATTATTTTAGAAATCAAAAGCCTATGAATAAGCGGTAACTATAGGGGCGCTGCTCATTCTATTTGTAATTTACATTTCATACCTCCAACTTACATTCCAATAATTTTTCATAATCTAAAGAATTACGATTCTCATCTATTTATTAAGTCATTATGTAACAATAAAGAATCAATTAGCGTTATTGCTCAAAACAAAGAAAAATATATTTCTTTTAGTAAAAAAATTATGGTAAACACGTATGACTCTAAAAATAAAAAGATAGTTTACTTAAATTTACGATTTATAGACTCATTTCAGTTTTTACCAGAATCTCTTGAATCACTATCTAATATTTTAGATAATTCTCAATGTCTTGAAATTAAGAAACATTTTTCAGACGCAGAGCAATTTAAATATGTTAGGCAAAAAGGAGTTTTTCCTTATTCATATATTGACTCTTACGAAAAGTTGGATGATAAATCTTTGCCCGATATTGATAAATTTAATAATGACTTAATTGATGAAAATATTAGTAATGAAGATTACATTAGAGCTAAAGAGGTATGGAATGTATTCAATTGCTCCACGATAGATGAATATTCAGATATATATTTGAAATCTGACGTTCTCCTTTTAGCCGATGTTTTGAAAATTATAGAAATACTTGTTATAAAACTTATAAATTAGATCCCGTGAACTATGTAACAAGCCCTTCAATGTGTTGGGATGCTATGATGAAATTTACAAATGTAGAATTGGAATTATTGACTGATCCAGATATGCTTCATTTCTTCAAAAAAGGGGTTCGCGGGGGAGTTAGTACTTGTTCAGCTCGAAAATCGGAGACAAATAATCCTTTTCTTGATAATTTCAATCCTAAGTATCCAACAAAATATATTGCCTATTTAGATGCAACAAATTTGTATGGTTTTGCAATGAAACAATATTTGCCAGAAAAAACTTTGTTTGGCTATCTGAGGACGAAATTAATGAACTTAATATTTTAAATATTTCAGATACATCATCTACGGGTTATGTATTTGAAGTTGACTTAGAATATCCTCAGAATTTACATGAAAGCCATAACGACTTTCCGCTCTGTCCCGAACAATTTAAGCCACCAATTTCCAAGTTTTCTAAACTAATTCCCAATTTAAACAATAAGTACAATTATGTTCTTCATTATCGTGCTTTGAAGCAAAGCTTAAAATTTGGACTTAAACTTCTCAAAATACACAGGGGAATTAAATTTACACAATCGCCATGGTTAGCTAAATATATTGATTTAAATACTAATTTACGAAATGCTTCAAAAAATAAATTTGAAAAAAATTCGTACAAATTGGCAAATAACAGTATTTTTGGTAAAACTATGGAGAATGTCGATAACCGAGTAGATATTAAGCTAGTAACTCAATGGGAGAGAGAGCGAAACAAATTAAGTGCTGAGAAATTAATTGCAAAACCTCAATTTAAAGATTTAAAAATTTTTTCAGAAAATCTAGCAGCTATTCAACTTCAAAAGATATGTATCGAATATAATAAGCCCATTTATGTTGGAATGAGTATATTGGATATTGCAAAAACTGTAATGTATGATTTTTATTACGGATATTTAAAATTAAAATATGGAGATAATGTAAGTTTATTGTACACTGATACTGATTCTTTAATACTAGAAATTGAAACGGAAAATTTTTATGAAGATATGAAGCAAAATCTGGATCAATTTGACACCTCTAACTATCCTGAACCAAATATTCATAATATGCCGATATCCACATCAGTGGTTGGTAAATTTAAGGATGAATATAAAGGTGTACCTTTAGAAAGTTTTTTTGGTACCGGTGCTAAGGCATACTGTGTAAAAACCAAAGATAGTTTAGATAAAAAGGCAAAAGGTATTCGTACCGTACGTAATCAAAGTTTGTGAATATTGGTTTGTGTTTAGAAAGTGATTTTACGCCATGTGTTGAATTTGGTGGAAACAAGAACCAATCTATTGTTCTAAGTAAAGTTGATTGGAAAGACCTACTAAAATATCAGGGTGTTATAACGAATTACTTTTTCTCATCAAACGCCTTTCAAGAAACTATATTTTTGAAAAATATGTCCATTCTTTTTGAGAAATTTGGTGAAATGCCAATAGTGAGGATTACAAAACATGATGATTACGTCTGTTTTGGAAATGAAACTGTGTGCAGATTATGGGAACAAATACCTTTAATCGAATACAGATTAAATATTTTACAAAAACAGCAATTCAACAGTTACTTCGACATTTTTAAGAATAGTCTGTTTTCCGAAATCAATTGTCTTCAAAAAGTATATGATACTCTGTCGCCAAGTGAAAACACCAATAGTGAGAATGTTTGTACAATGCTGGAGTACTAATGCATCCAATCCAGCTCGAACAAAAATTAAGAGAAAGAAAATATTATGAAGAAATCAGTAAGTTTTGATGAAACTAAAAATCAACTTCATACGATGCATGCATGGACGTTTGCATATAGAAAATCTCGTATGTCGCCTCAAGAGTTTGTAGACCAACAACATTTTAAAAGACGAATTGAATTATGTGAAATTATTTTAAAACCTGTTTTAAATAATATGTTAAATATGATTATAAAATAAAACAATAGTAATATAAAAAAAATGTTTTTTATTGATGAATATTTTACAAAATATCCTTTTTTAATATCCATGAGTTATGTGTTTTGTCTAATCCCAACCATTTAACTAACACCTTATTTCCTTTTCTTCTTATTACTTTTTCTATTAAGTATATGTCTGAATGTCTGACTTTTTGTAATTCTTTTCCGTAAAAGCCTCCTTGAATTTCTGATTTGTTTTCATCATCAAGTAAATAGGTTGTAGGATTTGTAAGTTGTAACTTTTTTATTCTAAAAATTTCATTTGACCTGTTGGGTGTGTACCCTTTAGAAAAAAATTCTCTGTGTTTGCTTATACGAACAAAGTCACCAACTTTAAACTTTTTTAAATCGGGATCAACTGTTTTCATATGAGTAAATGATGATTTCAATATATTTTTTTCATTTCCCTTATTAACAGCATTAGGTTTTTTACCAATTGTAGAGTGTACTGTATTATTGTACACACTAACAATTTCAGCAATATATCTAACCATTTATATTTTCCTTGAAGACTAAACTTTTTCCACATTTTATTCTTTAATGTTCGGTTAACTCGCTCAACGATACTTGCTTTCAAATTAGAAAAAGTACTATAGTGATTGATTTTAAACTGTTTCAGGTGTTTAGGGGCTTCTTTTAAGTCTTTGAGAATTTTTTTCATTGCTGCAGCCACCTCTTTACCAGTTTTTGTTTTAATAGGTAGTGCCCAAACGAATTTAGAAAAAGTGTTGATTACCACTAATATATATCTATATCCTCTATTAAATTTTGAGTAAGGTTGCATTTCAACTAAATCTGCTTGAAACAAATCATTAAGCCCTTTTACGATTACTCGTCTTCGTTTAAAATTTCTTCTAGCGGGTCTATGCAATTCATTAACGACATCCTCCTTAATTTTATTCATTTTCAGTCTTACACTTTAAAACCAATCCTGCGTATAACACTCCAGGTGATGCAGAATATTTAAGAGATCTTACAACAGAAATATTATCACCATTACCGAGTTTATGACCTAATAGTTCAATCGAACTAAATATATTGTTATTTATGATAAAATCTATGTCTTTACTACAGTGAACTTTTATCACGTCTGCTTCTGGAAATGGAAACGCTAAAGTAGTTTCATCGCGGCTAATAGTAAAACAACGTCTTGTTTCACCATTCGGTAGATTAATTGATTTTGTCGAATGTCCAAGAACCATGGGAAGGATGCAAAAGTAATATAAGTCTTCATTGGAATTTAGGATATGAGTTCCAAATTTATTTACCGACATACTCAATATATAATATGCAACTGTTGCTTTTTACTTTAAAAACTTTTATTTATAGAATTACTTTGGCTTCTCGTAGTTCTTCAATAATTGAGATTATTTCATTATTATGTCCAATATGCCCGGCAACCCTAGAAGCCATTAAAAGTCTAAGTCTACCAACAAGGTCGTTGATGTTGTCCCAATATACATAGTCCGTATCTGTTTTGTTAAGTTTCAATATCCCCATTCCCAGTTTCTGCCTTTTTTGCCTATATGGAGCCTTAGGTCTACTAAATGCTTCTATGAGATTTTTTGCAGGTGTTTTAATATTTCTTGTTTTCGTTACCCCTTTGGTTTGTAAGTACGGTCCTATAATAGTTACATATTTGACTGAACCGTTACCTTGAACTTGCTCATTACGGTCGTGATTTCTGCGATATGCATTAGTTCTTGCTAGAATGTCCATATAATGATCTAAGTCTCCTTTCTTGTAACCAATAGGTTCTTTTTTAAAAAGTAGTTCGTATAAACCTGGAGTGCCTTTGTAGGTTATACCCTCAACTTTTATATTTTTATTAATAATTTCAACTGGTTTCATTGTTGTCCCTAAAAGAAATTTGTTTGTTTCCAAATCATGAACAATACCCTAATTGTGATCAAATATATGTCTTGTATCCCTAACTCCTTCATCGATATATTTTCTTGGCAATTCATCAAAATCTTCCAACCAATCTTTATATCCTGGAGTGTCAACATATTGTTGAATTGTTTGTCTAGTTTGCTCTAAAATATCAGAGATATTTAAATTCTCTACAGTACTATCACCCGATGGGTGTGTAGTTTCAGCTACTGTGCTTGTTTCTTGAATGGTAGGGAAATTACTAGTAGATGCAATACTCCTATCAAAAAATGATGGTAACTCAGTGGGTAAAACAGGAGTTTTCCCGGTTTTTCTCTTAGCTGTCCTTGTTGGAGTAGAAGTACTATAAAATTCCTTAAAAGTATGAGGTTCTTCTTTTATGTCAGTTGGTTCCGTTTTTGCAATATTTGAAATTAATTGCTGTAGTGGTTGTGTTATCGGTTGATACGTTTTTTCTAATTGGCTTTGAGTCATTGAGGCTTCTGATTTTAATGCTTGATATTTTTGTTTTACTGCTCTTCTTGATTTAACTAACTCTCTTGCTAGTCGTTTATCCATGTTTATAAGTGTATGAATGAATCGAACCTGCTTCTAATCTGCCAGAATTTAAGGGACAGTCCTTATCGATTACAACGAAACCGTAGTCTTCTTTCCAACAGTGTTCACAGAGAGCTTTAAATTTCTCAAATGTCATATCCATCATGCAATGGTCATTATATATGTGTTTTAAACTAGTTAGGTCCTGTTTAAATAAAATTAAGAGATTTGGATTTTCACGTATAACCTCTTGAGAATTGATGAATAACCTTGAAAAATGAAAAAACAATCCGTATTTTTATGTCTCCCAAATGTAAAATAGTCCCTTATAACAGTTTGATTCTGACATGGAATGTCATCAAATATAATAACTGAATTTGGTTTAATATCGTGAGGGGATATAATATTTTCATCATTGTCATATTCAAAATAACCAATCTCTTTAATAGGTTTTAGCAAATTTCTTAAATACTCATACTTGGGTTGATGTAACGATTTTGAGTATAAATAAATATTTTCGAATCTTATTCCGTTTGGATATTGAAGTAATGTGAGAATGGAGTTCGTTTTGCCAACCCCTGATGCTCCTACAACAAGACATCTCTTTGATTCACCACCAAAGAGATCGCCATGTTTTCTAAATGGTTTGTTTAAGATTTTTTCATCATGGTTTTTAATAGGTAAAGAAAAAGCTTGCTTTTCAATCCACATCGTCAGCAATAACTGACATAACATTCTAAATAATATGTATTTATAAAAAAAAAACAGCCAAGTCAATTTGCTGCCCGTTTTACTATTTATAGAAGACGAGCAGCTCTATCGACTCAGTTTACAAAAACTATAAAATGATCATACACAACCCTTACTCGATTACATCCAATAAGAAGAGCAAGAAGAAAGGTACGGGTTTAGTAAATAAACTTATTAATAGTCTACCTGTTGAACTACACATTCCTGGTTATAACTATTGCGGTCCGGGAACAAAGTTGGAAAAAAGATTAAGTAGGGGGGATAGTGGCATAAATCCTTTAGAAGATGCTTGTAAAGATCATGACATAGCGTACTCGCAATCTAACGATTTATCAAACAGACACGAAGCAAATAAGATTTTAGCAGATAAGGCTTGGCAAAGAGTAAAGGCTAAGGATTCATCGCTGGGTGAAAAAACTGCAGCTTTGATGGTTACAGGTTTTATGAAAGGAAAAAAAAAGTTTGGTATGGGTGTTAAGACATCCAAACGAAAACTCAGGATAAAAAAACGCGTTATAAAAACTCCAAAAAAAATTGGTGGATTTTTACCTCTTTTGCTTCCAATTTTGGGTGCCCTCGGTGCATTGGGAGGTGGTGCAGCCGGAATTGCTAAAGCTGTTAATGATGTAAAAGCATCAAGACAATTGCTTGAAGAAACTCAACGTCATAACAAAGCCATGGAAAACGTTGCAGCCGGAAAAGGTCTATTTGTAAAGCCATATAGAAGAGGAAAAGGATTGTTCATTAAGCCCTATAAAGGGGGCTCCGTAAAAAAAACATTAAAAAAAAAGCTCAAATAAAGTTTCCGCAAAGAGCTTTAACAAATATTGATATAATAAAATATGCAAACATTTTAGAGATACCTAACTTTAGAGGTGTTTTTATGCGTGATAATCTCCCGCGAAAAATTAGACAAAAAGAAACTGGTATTGTTAATTTGGATAGTGAAAAAAATGATGGTTCTCATTGGGTAGCTTACATAAAAAAGCAAAAAGATGTCGTGTATTTTGATAGTTATGGTAATCTCAAACCACCTCTTGAGTTGATCCAATATTTTAATACAAGTAAGGGTGTAAATATATATTACACCTATGAGGTCAAACAAAAATTTAATAACTATAATTGTGAACAGCTAGCTCTTAGTTTTCTATATAAGCACATGAAATAAATTATTACGGCATTTCTTAAAAATTAACAGAATGTCTACAACATTTACGCTTACAGGGAATTCTTCTATTTTATCATCTGATTTTAATCCTCCCATCTATTTGGATGACGACAAGCAATATTTATTAGGTTTAGCTGATTTTGAGTCATTTATGAGTATCCCTAATATAGAGGATGGAAACAATAAAATTTACGTAGATGGTAAAGTGATTGTTATTCCGGATGGAACTTATGACATAAAAGACTTAAGTACATTGATAAATAACAAACTGCATGAAATTTTTACTATAGAACCCTCTTCGTTTAGATTAACGACAAATCTCAATACCCTAAAATGCAGTATTAAATGCAGTAAAGAAATTGATTTCACAAAAGATGATTCAATAGGAAACCTTTTAGGTTTTAATAAACGGAAAATTAAGCCTCATGAATGGAGTGAATCTGACAATGTTGTAAATATTTCCAAGGTTAATGCTATTTGTATTGATTGTAACATTTGTGTAGGTTCATTTAACAATGGCAAACCAGTTCACATAATTCACCAATTTTTTCCAACGGTACCACCAGGGTATAAAATAGTGGAATCACCATTACCTATATTATACTTTCCAATTAGCGTTCAAACAATCAACAACATTACTGTAAAAATAATTGATCAAGACGGTCACTTTATAAATTTCAGAAACGAAACCATTACCAGTAAGATTACATTTAAAAACTAACAACAATGGTTATTAGATATAATAGACCATTTGTATCTAAATTTGAACCTATTACCGTAAGTAAATCTTATAAAAAAGAAAAACTTAACCACAAAGTTAGTAGTTCCAAAAACATCAAACGGTTAACAACAAAAAACCATCAGTTTCTGAAATCGTTGGGTTTTAAAGTTTTAAATAATGGATATTTTAAACGTTAATGAAAGTCTATATGTTGACAATTCTGTAATTGGCTCCGAATTACATACCTATCAACCATTCATTTCTTCAAAATTTGATTATAATGATGAAATACGTATTCCAATCCAAGAATTAGACACATACACATTACCTTCAGAAAGTATTCTATATATAGAAGGAAATCTCGCTAATCAAGAAGGAAAATATACAGAAAAATTAAGATTTGTCAACAATGGTATTGCGTTTTTGTTTCGAGAAATACGTTATGAATTAAATGGAGTAACTGTAGACTTTGTAAGAAATGTTGGTTTAACATCAACACTCAAAAGATATTTATCTTTTAATAACAATGAAAGCGTAAAGCTTCACAATGCTGGGTGGTTTCCCAATAGAAATGAAGCAGACAGAATTTTGGTAGATAATAAAGGTAAATTTAATGTATCGATACCCCTAAAGATGCTACTTGGATTCTTCGAAGATTATAAAAAAATTATTTTAAATATGAAGCAAGAATTAGTACTCATCAGAGCAAGTAATGATTTAGATGCTGTGCTCTTTATAGATGATACGGAACCCAAAACATTAGAACTTCCTACTCCAAAAGTCACGATTGAAAAATTGTATTGGAAAGTGCCACATATTGAGGTAGATATTCCTCAACAACTTGCCTTAACGAAAATATTAGAAACAAACAAGGAAATATTGTTAGGATTTCGAAGCTGGGAATGTGTTGAATATTCCGAATTACCTGAAGCAACGCGTCATACATGGCCGGTAAAAACAACTAGTAAACTGGAGACGCCCCGTCATGCTGTTATTGCCTTCCAAGTAGATCGAAAAGGAAAATTAAAAAAGGACATGAGTCAATTTGATAACGTTGACCTAACAAACATAAGAATTTTTTTAAATTCTGAGAGATATCCATATCACGATTTATATTTAAATTTTAAAGAAAACAAATTTTCTGCTCTATATGAAATGTTTGCCAATTTTAGAAATTCTTACTATGGATTGACAAGTGAACCAATTTTTGCGCCTGAAAAATTTAAGACAACTTCGCCTATTTCACACATTGATTGCTCTCATCAGAAGGAATCGCTTCAAAGTGGTTCTGTAGTTATAAGAGTTGAATTTGAAACAAATGAAAATATTCAAAAAAATACCTCTGATATTGTCTCATCCTCCACGATAAAATATTTAGCTATAATCCTAACAAAAATAGTTAAACAACATTAATACGCATTCGTCAGTTTTAATATTTATAGCATGACACAAAGAAATTTCTTTCATTATGGATTATATGCATCGGTTAATCATTTTTCAACACAAATTACAAGAGTTAAAGAAACAGATAGAAGAATACCAATTAAAATTTGAAATGGTAAAAAAATTTCACTATTTAAAGATATGAAAGTAATTGTAGATATACAAGGATTTAAAGTGGAGAACAATAAGTTAATTGTTAAAGAATTGGCAGCATACGATGGGTTTAAAATCAGCCACCACATATTTAAAGCGCCCTTTCCTATGAATCATTTACCATCAAAACTATACAGCAACGCTATTTGGCTAATGAACAATCATCATTGTATCGATTGGGATGAAGGATTTACTCCTTATCATAGATGTCGAGATGTTATCAGAAATTTAACCGAAAAAGTCGACTTTATCTATGTTAAGGGTGAAGAAAAGGCGGAGTTTGTCAGAAAATATTCTCAAAAACCAGTTATTGAATTTGATGAACAGCCAGCTTTACAGAAATTGGAACCATGCTGCTTTTATCATCAGAAAAATCCATGTTTTTGTGCATTAGCAAATGTTTTTCATTTGTATAACTATTTTTTTATGAAATAAAACGATTCGTTTTAAAATATATTTGTTTTATTGGTTAAATATTCCTTTATACATAATATATGTTCGCTTAACTCTAATTGGTTTAAATCATGTATAAATTTTCTTTCATTTTTACTTTTAAGAAAATCTATACATGCCTTAGCAGCTAGTTCACATAATTCTGCATGTTCCATATAGTGCAAATAAACAGTAATGTTTTGAGCTTCACTGCTTTGTCCGTCATACGCAAAAAACTCAGAGCAAGCTTTAGACATTATGAATTCTTCATACATTTCTCTAACAACTTCCTCCATGATTACACTAAAAGTTCTTCCTCTTTTAAAATGTCTTTCACTAGAACGGGATCTTCAATATATTTTTTCAATTTAAGAAGATGATAACCAAATCCCAATCCCCTTATGTCATGAATAAGTTGTATTAAATCTAATGTTTCACAATATTTGTCACATGCAGATGCAGCACTTGCATACTCATTCGATAGTTTCTCGTAATAATGACACCATTGTGGTCTGCTTTGCATAGAATCCTGACAATAAGAAAATGATAACAAGTAGAATTCTTTACTTAACTTTTTAACAGCTTTCACTAACTTGCACATGACCACAACACCTTTTTATAGATCGCGGTGGTCCATCTATACAGTCACCCTCTTGGTTATGATGAGTATAACACGGTAAATTTAACTGTAATTTCTTGTCACGTCTATAGCGTTCTGGTAGCTTTTCCCAAATTTGTAACAACTCCACTGACTCTACAAATCTTCTTAAGTAATTAAGAGGAATATATTTTAGATCACCCACCGGAATGTCCCACAATGGCGCCGTTAGTGCTAAACAAATAACTTCACCAACACGTTCAATAATATCTTCGGTAGGTACTGTATTCAACGAACCCATCTGACTAAATTTAAGAGATGAAAATGAATTGATCTGTTAGGTTGGCTGCTAGCGCTTAAATAAAACATCTCCCTCCGGATGCACACGTAAGAGTGGGGAAGACCAATCAGAATCAAGCAGAGTCAAGTAGGCGTGGCAGGGACAGGCGCGGGAAGTGGGAGACCAATGAAAAAAGTAGTGGGGGGAGAGAGACTAACCCCCAATCCCCTCTACTCATTCTTCTCAGCGATACTTGTTATTTTTTCGTTCATTTGGTGTTGTGGTGTGTAATCCTGGACGCCCGAACAGACAGCTGCGTGTAGTGGTGATGATTACTTCCTTCCATGGAAGTATTTACGCATTATGCTAATTGCGCACTATGTAGATAGTAGATATCTCTCTATCGCCATCTTTTCTAGTTAACGTCATTCTAAGAGAACTAACTGTAGGCTGGTGTTTTTTGTGTCTGATCAGCTCAACTCACTTTTCTCATGATGTTATCCAGATTGGTGCAAGACTATTTGATAATCCCGTAAGTGGAGGCTGTAATTGCGAATATACTTAAGGTTTCGAAAATATTCTTGCTGTTTAGGTATATCGCACATGCTGTTCTTACTCTGGTCATGAATTTTCGTGTTAGAGCTGATTTTATTTTATTATGTTCGATATTTATCGCTTGCTCATAACCCAGGTATTTGTAGTGGTCTTCCTCATACATGGCGTCAAGCGTGGCATCATTTTCAAGTAGGACTCCCTTGTCCCGTATTTTCCCCTATTTAGGTTTATGGCCTTGCACTTGTTCAGCCCAAACTTCATTTCGATGTCTCTTAAAAACTGTTCCACAAATGAGATGAGCTGACTAAGAGTCTCGTGTGATGGCGCATATAGTTTGAGATTGTCCATATAGAGTTGGTGTGACACAATCTTGCTTTCACCATCTGTGTTCAGTTTGTAACCTTTCATGATTCTTTGTAGTGTTTTAGATAGAGGGTTGAGGGCGATACAAAACCATAGTGGGCTCAATGTGTCACCTTGGAATATTCCTCTCTTTATTTGTATAACCGGGTTGATTTCTGCTGCTTCATCAGATGTACCTTAGACAGATATTCTTACTTTATTCTGTATTGTTGATCATGCGTTTCTCATTGTTAACACATAGGATTGTTCTCCAGCTCTGCACTAAGGTTTGAAGGAGGTTTAGTTCAATTGGGTGTATTTTGTACACTTTCAAGACATGGATTAACCACGCGTGTGGCACTGAATCGTACGCTTTCTGGTAATCAACGAAGCAACAAGACAGCTTTCTATTATTTTTATGTGCGTGATTCAGTACAACAGCGTCGATAACTAATTGCTTCTTGCAGCCCTTTGCTTCCCTGCGGCATCCTTTTTGTTCCTCAGTCATGATGTGCTGACTTTCTATATGCGTGTTAAGCAGTGACACTTGCCGCCAGGATTCTGTAAAATCTTTATAGATAGATGATGAGGCGGTACTTTGGTGGTTCGGAAGTATTTTCCCTTCGGCAGCAGATATGTTTTCTCCTCTGTGATGAAACTTGGTACAGAGTGAGGGCAAATTTCGCACTTCTTGTTTAATTTGCTGTAACATTGGTTTGGTAAGCAACTTATTTCTCAAGATTACTCTCTTTTGCTCTATTCTTTGCTTGGTTGCTGGTTTATCTGGATATTCGGCTTTGAAAGCTTCATGCATCTTCGCGATGTAGGCACTCATATCTGTTTCAAGTCTAGTGACGTATTAGTATGCTCGCATGACGGATTGGTTGAGTTCTGTTGTTCATTTCATGCGAATTCTTGGTCTGGCCACTTGACTGGTCTCAGGTAGAGCGATTTTTCTATCCTGAGAAACATTTCAAGCGGCCGTAGCTCTTACTGTTTTTGAATGGCTACTTATTGCTGCTTTGGTGGTGTCCGGCACAGTACTTTCAGCAGGTTTCCGATATATTTCTTGTCTTGGTGTAACATCTAGTTGATTTATTTCAATACTTTATGGTGTTAAGATTTCAAAGTACCCTGTTCTGTTGGCAAGATGTATCAACATCATTCATTTTATCAGTTAAGTAGTGATTTTTAAGCTCTTCACAGTGTTGTCGTATATACTTTAACGACTCATCTCTGAGTTGTTCGTGAGAATCCTGATAACCATAAAGATGTACACTTACTGATCTGAATAAGCAACTTCCGTCACCAACTATTTTGAATCGAATAAAGGTCTTGGTTTGGGAATGTGGTTCGACTGTATTATTTTGAATGACAGATGTCCGCCTGTTCAACGCTCTGCCACCATTATCCCGCATGCTGTCACCCTCCGTCACAATCCCCAGGCAGCGGCTTTTTTCCAAGGCTTCTCGTTTGCACCATTTTCATTGGTTCGCCACCATTTCGGCCCAGGTAACTCAGACCCGTGGGGTTGTCACTCCCCAAGGGTAAAATTAAGATTCTACTATCCCCGTGTGGGGTTATTATTATTATTATTATTTTAACAAGGAATCAAAGGAGGAGCCAAGCACTTTCCTTGTGATGCGGTGCCTAATAACGCGTTCTTCTGGGCTTCATACACAGTTGGTTGACATGGTATTGACTGAAGGTAACGGTCCAGTGCCTTTTTACTGTTCCCAAAGCTCCCAGTATGACTGGCGCCGTTTTCGCTCTTGTATTCCACATTCTACTAATTTCTAGCTCCATTATCCAGCCTCGGAATCGGCTTCATAAGTACAGAGGTGATTATTTCACAGTTCACTGAAGACGGCAGGCCCAATGGTCTCGCCAAGGTCCCGCCATCGTTGAGTAACCCTGAGTAATGAATACCCGCTTGAATTTTTTTTTCGACGCCTTCGCCATTTCAGTTTTTTCTTTTGCGAATATATTTTTATTAACAATGAACTACACTTGTTCTCTCGGACTTGCATTGTCTTTATTATTTTGGTTTCACGACAGTTCGGATGGTAACTATCTTTAATCGTTTTCAAGTCTAAACTAAATCTTAAAACTACGGGCTTATATACTAGTCGTGTACGTTAATGCGTAAAGTCTCCGCGCCCTGGTTACCTGAACTGTAAATTTTTAGGTTAGTTTGAGCTAGAAGTGGCTTCCATATGTTTGTATCGACGCTAGGTTTACTAAATATGCCTTGATTCCTTTTCGCCAGTGCTGCTCCCTATACAAAATGTTTAGGCGGTGTTAGTTTGACCAAACGTATTCCGCGATGCGATTTTCACGACTCTCCCTTTTGAGTATGGTTAAATTCTCCTTGACACTTATACTAAGAGGGCTTTCTTCTTTCTCCAATGTACTAGTCACCACATTCACACTGGATTTTTATGTTTTCAATTCCTGTACCAAAGTCCATCGTATTATTACTAGTTGCTACAGCTCTGTTGTAAAGTTCTTATGATGCCCTTTGCTGCAGAATGGTTAGAACCCTGATTGAGATATTGTCCAGTGTGTGTAGGTTTTCGGTACTCTGTAGTTCTGATACCCTCTGATGCAGATCGTTTAACGAGAACATCAAGGAAGGACAAAGGAAACAATTGCAGCTGTTGATACCATCAATATCCCTCAGCCTGAAGCAGATGAATTCAGGCATAAAATACGGACAGTTTTGGATAAAAAGACATACACCAACTAATATATCCAAACAAGAAGTAACTAGACCTAAAGACAGTTCCATAAAGATTCTTGCTGCAGATAAAGGGAATGTTAAAATGAAGACTAAACCTTGGCTAAGGTATATGAAATAACAGTAGTAACAGAAATGGTGATTTTTAAAGAAACTGTTGAAAACATTCTTACACAAAATTGGTAACTTGATTTTCAAAGGCTACTCAGTGATTTTGATTTATCTACAACCGAATGCATTTTTTTGTATGTAAAGTCTAAGTTTTTATATAGTGGTATACTCGTTTTACACGGATGGTAGATTTTTTTTAACACAAGCTACTGTTACATAAATACCCAAAATATGTGTCTTATTGTAACAATTTTTAAAAAATTATACAAAAAAAATTATGTAAATCATTTTAAGGAATGGATAAGAAAATAATTAAAACAAAACCAAAAAAGATCTATTATTTATTAGATAATAGAAAAAGTACAATAATAAAGAACTTTTAGATGGGGAAAAACTGATTCTGATGATGCCGGTGTTTACTATATAAGTTAATTGTAGTTTTTAGAAAAAATTCATAGAAACAAATATATCAGTTTAGATAAAATTACTCAAATCTAACAATGATTAAAATTGAAAATAAAATGAAAATCCTCGCTGTACGAGTAGGCAGCTCTTCTGGTGGCGTGTTTAACGTTTTGCTTTTTTGGGTAAATTTTTCGGCAGTTGTTATGGATAAATACCTACGTTTTACCCCGTAACGAAGCAGGCTTGGTATCTCTCTTCTTTATTTCACTCAGTGAACATATTGAATCCCTTTTTCTTCACTGTAACTCCATCCTTTTTCTCTGACAGCCGCTCACCACATATAACAAGTTAAGTTTTATGTCACTTTGGTTATCATTAATAAACCAACTCTAAAAAACAAAACAAAAATTACACATAATTGTAACATAATATGTAATATTTATTAATAAAACTTAAGAAATCCAGATTCTTTGGTTTAGACTTTTAGAATTGGAATTACTTTCCCACGTTTCGCCTGAATGCGAAACAATGGATTCAGTGTTTTGGTCTTTTGCAGCTAAGATCCCTGAAGATGCCTCATACAATCGCAGGCGAAACGTCGGAAAGTAATTCCAATTCGACGCGGTCTAAACCCAAGAATCACGATTTCTTAATTGACTCCAACCGTGAAAAGTGCTAGTATTAACAAACCTTTTAAATACTACATCTTTTAAAACAACACTATTTAACTTTAGGAGCACTACTAAAATAATTTCATTTAAATTAATTTTTGCATGGGGTCATGCAGATATTATATACGAAAGGCATACTTTACGACTTTCATGCATTTAGATATTTAAAACAAGTTTCCACTTACCTTTAATAATGTTCACATTCTCTTGAAATGCTAATAATTTGACCATTCTTGGACAGAAGTTTAAAAACAGATTGAATTAATTCAATTTTTGGATAACTGTAGTCAGGGGCGTGCAGTCCATGGAAGCAAGGAAAGCAGTGCTTCCCCAAAAAAATTACAAAACATCTTCTAAAATGTAATTTTTGAAATAGGAAACCATTAATTTAGTTTATATTAAAAATGCTAAAATATTATCTTAATTATCAAGCCCATAATAAATGCGGCCTTGACTCCGACCGAGCCACAATAGAGATCGAATAGAACCTATGCGGACTGCTAGCTTCTCTGCAGCCAAGTCCTGCATGCTTGATTTCCTGTGAATCGAGCCAGAGGTTATTGAACTTTCCACCGGCTGTTTGCAATTTTTGCATTTCAGTCGCGTATTTTAAGTGGGGCGGAAGCTATCGTTGGAGTAGGTTCTTTGTTTGAACGGCTATCCATGTGTTGTGTGATACGTACGTCGCGTCGTGCATGGTGCGATATGGAAGACAATAATACGGACGTGGATATGCAAATACCGTCAACTTCGGCTGTCGGTAATAACGTTGAAAATGTTGGAGAATTTAGTAAGAAGAGTGTGTGTGAATGTACGGTGTGTGTCTTAATAATAAAGGGATTTTCAACATTAAACTTGGCTTATAAGCTTCAAATAATTTCCAAAGGAAGGGCAAAACCGCCTATGAAAAATTTAACCACAAAAATGAAAAACTGTATTAGACATTTTTATCCGGAAAAACAATACGAACAATTTAAATAGCTAACAGGGTGTGAAAATATAAGTAAATTATTTTGTTGGCCATGTTTACTTTTTGAAACTGAAAAAGGTCTCTGGAATAAAACTGGTTTTTCCGATTTAAACAATTTCTTCGGCAAAACCATTTTTGAATTGAACACGCCCTTAATAAACAGTTGGAAATTAGTCACCGCCAACACAATGAACTAGTCGATAAAAATAGACAAATATTAAGAAGACTTATCGATGCTGTTTGTTTTCTCGGACAGCTCGAATTGGGATTTAGAGGCCATGACGAAACAAGGGTTTCTTCAAATAGAGGAAATTTTCAAGATTTACTTTGTTTAATGGCTAAATATGATGATTGCTTAAAAAATCATTTAGAGCAGTCTAGCGTTTTTCGCGGAATGTCGAATCGAATCCAGAATGATTTAATTTCCGCTGTTGCAACCATTATTCTAAAAAGAATTAAGCAGGAGATTGGCGAGGCGCGGTTTATTGCTATTGTTCTGGACGAAACAGCTGATATCACTAATTTTTACCAATTATCTATAGTAATACGTTGTTAATGTTGTAATGTTAAAACAGACGGAAGTATTCAAGAGCGATTTTTAGGTTTTAAGAATGTGTCCGAAAATCGTACAGCAAATGCATTATATACCGTAGTTTATAACGTTACTAAAGAAATTAATGGAGAGAAAAAATTAGTTGCTCAAAGCTATGATGGAGCTGCAGTGATGGCACGACAATTAGGGGGCCTGCAGGCTAAAGTTTGTCCATTGTTTTGCTCATAAATTAAGTTTAGTTTTATTCCAGTCCATCAATCACATTAAAGAGTGTAAAGGATTTTTCGTTACGTTAAGTGGCATGGCAGCTTTTTTCCAAGTCAACAAAACGTACACAAGCTTTGGACTCCATTGTCCACAAACGATTGCCCAAAGTAGCTCCTACTAGGTAGAACTATAATTTTAATTATTTGTTGAACATATTTTCAGAAATATTTCCATTCTCGGACAATGTTTTTAATATATTACAAACTAAAACAAATGATATTGCTTTTTGCTTTAAAAAAGTGGATGATTTTAAGTCCATGTTAAGCCAAAAAAGAGATGACTTTGACCTATTTGGGAGAAAACGATGACGTTAAATGTAGAGCCACAAGCCAAGCGTCTTCGAACAGACAAGGTCGGAGATGTTCAAACATCATACAGACGCCTCTTTTATGAAATAATCGATCAAATTCAGCAAAAAATACTATAGATTTAACGGTTTAAATGATTTCAAATTCCTCGAGCTCTGCAATTTTGATGCATTTAAAGGAAAAACTTTTCCAGAAGATGCGTTTAAATCTGTTCTTCTTCATTATGGCCGGTACTTCGACCAAGTGTTCCTGCGATCTGAACTAAAAGTGATTTACGAAACTGATGACATTAGCGCAAAAAATAACGGTAAGAAACTAATGCAATTTTTTAAAGACAAGGAGCTGGAAGATGCCTACACCGAAGTGTCGAAATTGTGTGAATTAGTATTGACAATACCTGCCACAAGTTCATCAGTAGAACGCAATTTTTCAACACGTATAAAAAATTTCGTGAGAAATTCAACGGGGCAGGAGAGACTTTCGCATACATCGCTGTTGTCCATTGAAAATAAACTTCTCCAAAATATGTCGGAGCATCGACGTTTTTATGATGACGTCATTGACGAATTTGCAAAAAATGATCGAAGAATCGAATTACATTACAAATAGGTAAGTTTCTACAAATTGCTTCCCCTTCTTAAAATTTCACCCCAAGCCCCTCACTGTAGTAGATTAAGCCACGAAAGATTCGTATAGCTATCCATATATTATAAAACACCGTTGCTGCCAGTTTGATTTTATTATTTTTTTTCAAGAGTTACAATTTTCCGTAGTAGATATCATAATTTTACATACTGGTGGAAAATCGTTTCACACATTTGGAAATAAAAGTTCAATAATTACATTACACTATATTCTGTAAAAAACGAAAAGCCCTTCTTTTTTTTTTTGGCTGAAGGTTAACTTTCAAAGTCAAAGTTGACTTCTTTAAGCTCCTAAAAAAATATAAAATTCATAAATTTATTATTAAGTAGATTAAAAAGAATTAGTATGCTAGTAAAAGAAGCAGGCAGACTTCCGGAAACCGCAGTGCGTTGGAAGAGAAATGTTCTAAAGAGAATGAAAATTCAATTTCTATTAAATTGATGGATATGTCATAAACAAAGGTTAAGGAAAATGTAACAGTAGCGGAATGAAAAAAATTGTTTTTGGAAATTATAAAAACCAAAGAGGAAATGAGAAAGACCAAACAGAAAATTATTATTAAAAATGAATTAAAAACTTATTCTGAAGTGGCTACAAACATGCAAGTTATTTAAGCGATAAAAACAAAGATGTAACAGAAACTAAGAATGATATAAGAGTAAAACCCACAAATCAACAAGAAAATAAGGGAAAAAACAAGGATATTACAGTAAATAATAATTATTCCCTGATAAAACCGACAAATAACTACGAAAACAGAATAACAAGTAGAGATTTGGGAAAGTACATAAATCCAAAAGTACAGGATAAAAAAATTGAGCAATCAAGGGAGAAAACTATAAAATTATGTTTCAAAAAAGAAAAAATCCAAAAATAAAAATAGTTGGCATAGAAGGTGAAATAACAGCAGACAATTTGATAAATTGTATTCAAATAAAAACCTGGAAAATTAAAATTTGAAAGTAATTACTATTAAAAAATTGAAAACGTAATATATGGCAATTCTGGAATTATAAGGCGAACATTTTATGGTGGTTAATAAAACTCTAGTGTTACTTATCGGATTTTCAATTTGTTCCGTTTATGAATTTGTTGACATCACGAGGTGTTTAACTGCTGTAGTTATAACCATACAGCAAAAACTTACAACATTGTTTAAAGTGTGGAAACAGAGAACATAAGGCAACAGACTGTCAAATTTTAGTAGAAAATATTGCGAATTTGTTGTGAATAAAAGAAACATTTAATACTGGTTATTTTATTAATCACAAACCCTTTGATTTGGAATGTTATAATGTCAACTATGTAAATTACATATAGAAAAAATGAAAAGAAATATCAACTATGAAGTCTCAAAGTAGCAAATACAGGAGATAAACAATGATATACATTGTGAAAAGAATATGTATAAATCGAATTTTTTTTTTGTATTTGAAAAGCCCCTTATTTTATGTTTAAGTGAAACTCATGTGACAGATGAAATATCAGATGAAGAAATTAGTTTTCAAAATGATTTTACTTTAAAATGTAATTCAAACTAAAAACATACTGAAGGATTATTAACATTCATTTCGCATAAAATTACACTTATGAAATTTATTCAATCATCTGTTCAATACAAGTATTGGTTTATACATTTAAAGATAAAATTGGGACAAGAAAATGTTTGATTTATGTCTCGACTACCGATCACCAAGCGAAAAAAAAGCGAGGTGTTGGAGTTTTTTTCAAAACCAATATATATATTTTTGGGACATTAACAACACAGTAATTCACACAAGTAATTTCACCATAAATTTTGAAAATAATAATATTTAGGTAAAAAAATTATAACAAATAATCAACTCATATGGACTTAAAACAACTGATTAAAGAATATGCCGCATAACCAAACATTTAAAAACTTGAACATATCAAATGATCATTCTATTAAAGCAGATATTAAAAAATCACCCAAGATAAGTGACCATGACTGAATATATGCAAAAAGTTTAAATGTAGGAGAAAATAAGCTTTGGCAAAATTATGTAGTTCGTTAATTATAGAAAATTTTTGGAAGAATTTAGTAACGACTAAGAATATCTGGCCTACAAATTCAAATATAATATTTATGAGCATTATGGAAAATGTAAAGAAATGTACTGAGTGTAAGATGGTTTCCTTAAGAAAAAATTAACACCATAGTTCAATAAAACGATTTTAGAAGCACAACGATCAAGAGATTTGTACTATAAAAAAAAACTGCTTTTAATAGAAACAAGATTGGGAAAGATACAAAACATCTAGAAATAAGAATGTCAACATTTTTAGAATTGAAAAAAGGTCATACTATCAGAAACATATTAAAGAAAATAAAAATGTATAGTAAAAAATATGGAAAATATTAAAAAATTTAGTAAAACAAAAACAGAAATCGGAGATAAACTAAAATATATAAACGGATTAACTAGTTATAGCTGAAAAATTGAATAAATATTTTGTCAAAAGTATTGAAGAAATTGTATACACACTAGATTCTGGGAATGAGGAAATATGTCCAAAAGTACCAGAACCTAAATATATTTTACAAACTTTTCGTTATGTTTCAATTAGTAAAAGAAAAAAATTGTTTTTAAATTAAAATCTAGTACCTAATATAATCATTCGGAAATTCTTTCAAAAATTGTCATGAAAGCGACAATTAAAGTACTAGGAAGCAGAATACCAACCAAATAAAATTGATAACAAATTTTCTCAAGAGATATCTAATAACATGGGTATTCCACAAGGAAGTCTTTTATTATTTGTTTTGCATATGAATAATATGCCTAATATTTTAAATTCTTTAAAAGTATATGATATTTGGAAATAATTTAAATATTAATAATAATATTAGAATTGATAATGAAAATTTAGAAATGGTTACTTCTTTTAAATACTTTTAATTGATTCAAATTTTTTCAAATAGTAACTTCTAAAACTTCGCAAAAAACAAACTATTTAAAAAGATGTAAACTATTTTTCGAAAACGATGATATACAATACAATAATTTTACCTCATTACCTGTATTGTTCAACAATTTTATATAATGCCAATGAAGCTATACAAACAGATTACTAATATTACAAAACAAAACAATATGTATAATTTTAGGCATGATAAATATACAGATATCAATCATGTTAAACAAATTACGATGGTTAAATGTTAAAAATTTAATATTTTTTCTTGTTTAAATATTTATATATAAAATTCAAAATAACTTGCTTCAGGAACATTTATGCAATTTTATTATAAAAAATTGTCAGAATCACATATATATGATACTAAAAATTGTCAAAATTTTTACCGAAACAGAATTTCGAAATCGTTAAGTTATAAGTCGATGTTTTATAATGGTCTATTAAATTATAATAAATTACAACCACCTATTAGGTCACAAAGGTCGTTAAATAAATTTAAAAAAGTATTAAAAGGATATTTACTAAATAACCATAAAATAATATTTATAAAATAATCTTATTGAATAATTAATAAAATGTTTTATATTCTGTATTTAAATAAAGTGTATGAGTAACATTTTTGCTAAATAAACCATATTACTACTACTACTACTACTACTAACTTTGTTTATTTAAAATCAACAAACCATATCATTTTAATAAATTACATTTTGTTAATCCAAGTTTCATAGAACTTGTCATATAGTTTTTAATACATTTGTATTTTACCAGTTAAGAAGGTAAAGGAAAAAATATCTTAAGTGCACGCTAATAAAAACTAATACTTTGCTAAGAGGAACTACCAGGGAACAACTGGTACAAACGGTGGTTTTATCATATAGGCCTTGGTTATACCTAGTATTTGGCAAATTGACAACCGCTTATCTCAAGACTGAACGCTTTCTCACGATTTAACCTGAACAAAAAAAGATCGCGGTATGACCATTAGCATATACACCTTCCACAACGAAATTTTTATTGGCTGGTATATTAGTCCTCAAATAATATTGGACGTATCAATTCATTGTAGATACACTTTTTTATTTCAACCCAAAAAAGGCCTAACCAGAGCTAACCAAAGACACAGTCCGATATTCAAAACACGTTTACATTGAAAAATATAGGATAAAAAAAACTAAAAAAAAAAACATCGCCCGACAGAAATGGAACCCTTAATCTTTGTAACGCAAGCCAAGCGCACTAACCCTTGCGCTACAAATGCTCACATCAAACATTTAACGAACTTTGTTTATACCCCCATATTTATTTTCAATGACGTCGCCGATGTTACTTAACTTAATGCAAATGAAACACCTCTGTTACCGAGCACGCACACAAGGCTTTTAAGATAATCGGCAAATATATTCATTCAGTTTGAAACCAAATGAATTTAAAACTTGGATTCTGATTTACTCATTAAAATTTGGACGATTCCTTTACGTAACTTGGGGGAGCGGTAGGTAGTGTAGTAATCTTGCCGCCCAGAAGGAATAGTTATTTTACTCCGGTTGTCAATCTGTACAGAATGCTTATATGCTGGCCGTTGTTTCAAGACTTCAAGATAACTTCTGCAAACAACGATATGACAAAACAGTCAAATATCGATTTACGGACTTTAAATGAAATTCATACCTTTTGCTTCAAGTGTTCCATATCTTCGTCTAAAGTTTGACAATGGGGATGAACATTTGGATAACCTGCTACACCCACACAAAACACATCTCCAAATTTTTTTTTTATAAAAGTTACCAAGTCCGAAGCATATGGAAAATCACATTTAATGTCGTTTTGTTCCAAAACATGAAGCCAATCTAAAAGAAAATCTTTATTAAAATTGGAGCAACCAAGATAAAACAAATAATAATGTCAAAAAGGCGACAGTACTAAAACTCATTATGTATATCTGCTAGATAATTCCAAGTATTTTTAAATATATTCAGGAACGATGATAATGTAGGTTTCAATTATCGACAAGGTAGCTCAAACCAAAGAACGGTTATACTTCACATATACTGGCCATCAAATAGACCCAATAAATTCGCCACTTTTAATCGTTCGTGTCGCCGTGTATTCGAAATATTAACTCATGCGCAACAAAAGGAGTTGCGAAGAGCGCGAGTTAGGTCTATATGGTTAGATATATTTGTATGCGTAATTCGATTAGCAGACACAAGACTGCCACAAACTGGCAACACTAGCAGTGAAATTCTGCCGAGCTAGATATGAAATTTAAAGGTTTGCAAATTTGGAAACGCAACTAGAGTTAGTAGAAAATTTCATAACTGGAATACTCAAGTATGAGAGAATCTACAAATTGCGAAGTGCATAGCCTCTATGCTATGGTGAACTTTCCTTGTTATGAATCTTTCCTTTTATTAAGAATAGTGAAGTGTGGGCCAATTTGGTCCGTCATACATTGATTTAATAATACATATATTGTCCTTTCAAACATTTTTATTGGGCGTCATTTTGTTCCACCATATTTGATTCGTATTAACCTATGCCACACTTGATTTTTGGACATAATTTAAATAAAGTGTTTACCCTGATTTTCCAACAATGGTACCAGGGTAAGTGCGATGCGATAGGCAAAGCGTCGCTGTGAAAGGAGAATTTATTTGCTAGAAAGTGACTCACCAATCAGAGCGATTCGTGACAGCTGACTGCATAACCTTATACACAGTAGTATTATTTATTACGGCTTTAATAATGACTTTACTGACAAACCTGGTGCTATCCCGCGACGGATCCACTTAATAGCATAAGTTTTGTTAAAAGGAAACTAAAAGTCTCGCTCCTCGTTTTAATATAGAGACGTTTTTTTACATCACTGCAAAAAAAGGTCTAACCAGGGCTTACCAAAACGCAATCCTATTTTTAAAACACAACTACATACAAAATTATAAATTTTGCTCAGTCATCCCCTGAGACCGGTGTAACTTGGCTGCCAGAAGTTAGCAGCCACACTTCCGACTGTACCCAAGCAACCAGTGGTGACGACATCGATTTAAAAGCAAGAAAATGAGCGGCCAAATTTAACATAGCAGCCAAACACAATCTTAAATGTTATACCCGATGTCAATTAAATCACTATCTGGCTTTTGATTATTTATTTCTTACATGATTTTATCTAAATTTTCAGAGGGTGAAATTCCGGGTTAATATTAAAAAAAAATAATAAAAAATAGTTGTTAAAAAAATTGAGATTTACTCATTTCCATACCTATCTTAAAGATATGCGTATATCAATTCCCTTAATTAGTTTTAAAGTGACATGGAGTTGCAACTCCGTCAGAGGCTAAAAGTCGGGGATATTATTAAAAAAAGTCAATAATTTGTTGTAAAGTAAATTGTTTTCTAATGATTTTGACGGTTTTTTCTAATGATCAGATCAAGTCGTATAGGAACTGATAACTTCTAAACTTCATCTTTAAAAGTAAAATTGTTCTTTAAAAAGCATTTTTATATTTATTTGAAAAAAATACGTCAATGTATTTTTTCTGAAGGCTTTTTTAAATTCTTTAAAAATAGTTGTTTAAACTATAAAGGGGCGTGCTCACTTTATATTAGATGAACCCGTACTTACCGTACCAATCATCAAAGGTATTTGAAAATGATGTACTAAAATTAAGTTGTAACATAGAATCCCCCGAGATAACTGTTCGATGAATCTGGCCAGGACACATATCCTGCCTGGTGATGTATCTAAGTTCATCAAAAGAACGTGACAAACTATGGAATCGAGGCGATGTGGAAACGATCAGTTTTTGGTCTATTTTTCGTGAAAAGCATATACACCCGTATTCATTAAAAAGGTTTAAATTTAGACCAGGTCTAACTTGACATTTGTAGGTTTAAGATGACATTTTTAACAATTGAACAAATAGTTTTTCTAAATGTCACAATTACAAAATCACGATGACGTAAGCGAAACATAACATGTGAACTAAGAATTTTAAGTACCATGGCAACTAGACCTAGTTTAACTCCTAAACCTTTTTAGTGAATACGGGGGATAAAATTTAAGTGTACAATACAAAACATATCCAGATTTCTGATAAATTAAAAGTCAAATTTACTTTTAAAAAGCATTTTCAAATTCTTCAGATTACCCAATGGTTTCTTTTTCGATTTTTTAAAAATGGTAATTAAAAATGCTGTATTGAAATCCAGTTGTAACAGAGATTCCCCGGAGATAACTCTTTGATGAATGTAGCCAGGATAGACAAGCGGAGTGGAGAAACGATAATACAACATATAGCCTGATAGATGTATCTGAGATCATCAAAAGAACGTGAGAAACATAGAAAATCTAAGTGTACAATACAAACTACCATCCAGATTTCCGATAGATGCCGACACAGCTGAAAAACTAGGTTGTTAAGTATGTGACGTTTTGGTGAAAATCCAATATGGTTAAGACATCAGTTTCATAAAACTACTTATTGAATTGCTTTTAAATTTTTTCAAGCGTGGTGTACTTCAGGAATAACTGGTGCAATTTTATGGTCAATCCAATTTGCTGGAACAAAATAGCGGCTGAATAAATTATTTAAAAAATAACTGGTAAAAATTACTTATTTTATTATTACTTACAAATTTTGAACAAAAACCAGGTGTGATATAAAAATAAACTCGTAAGATTTCGGTAGAAATTCAGTATGATGGAACAAAGTGGCATGCTAATAAAATTATAAACAAAAAAACAGTTTCAAAAAATAGCTTGAATTGACAATTTTTTTATGTGAAGGATGAACTGGTAAAATTTTGGTGTGAATGCATTATGGGGGAACGAAAACAAAAAATCTATATTAAAAGCTATTGATCCAAATGACTTCAAAAAATTTTCGTGCAATCTAATATTGCACAATAAACTGGCGGTCTAATATAATGCTTTAAAAAATCAGTATCAAAAACTACTTATCCAATTGAGTTCAAGATTTGTACACCAATATATTTAATATCAAAAACTACTTATCCAATTGAGTTCAAGATTTGTACAACAATATATTTAGTAAGGTAAGATAGAGCAAATGTAATAATGTGGCAAATGTAGCAATGAGTGATGTTGGTAATATCTCCGCCCGTATGATAGCGCTGCATAAACAGAACTGAAGGAAACAAGCCTTTATTCATTTCAGCTCTGCTAAATGTGTGATAATACCACCAGTTGATCTGATTACAGCACGAGAAAAGTTAGTATTGTTCTAATTTAAACGGACTATCAAAGGCCTAAAACTGCAATTTTTGTGTATGTTACGTTTTCCTTCGAAAAAGTAAATTTGGGGCAAATGTATTATGAATATACGGGGCAAATGTAACATGGACTATTAGATTTACCCCATGTACTGAACGGAATGCAATAAGTACTGCAAACAGCATTATTTCCTCTTATTTTTGTTTCAGACGTCATAGTCAGAAACTATGTGAACAGCGCCTAAATGTAATAAAATTGATAAAACTGGTTTAAAAACGCCTTGCGCGATGTAAGAACTGGCCGTATGAGAGCTTATAAAGAAAAAAGTATACACTTTGCCATACTCAATGAATTATTCGAATTTCACGGGAGACAAGGAGGTAATTAAAAAAGGGAAAAGCCGCAAAACAGTCCAAACTAGGTCGCAAATCCCTAGAAAAATGGGGATTTGGTTTATCAAGAAATGAAACCTTGGAATAGATTGAGAGATTTGTTAAGGAAAATAATATAAACAACTCGTGTAAAAATAGTATAGCAGGGGAAGATTGGTTTCTTGCCTTTAAAAAGAGTCACAACCGTAGTCTAAAAGTACCTTAAAGCGTTCAATTTGCAAGGAAAAATGTTACGGACCCTTTCAACATTTTTGGTTATTTCGACCTCTTGGAACGCACGATAAATGCACTTGGCATTAGAGAGAAACCTAATAATATTTAAATAATTGATCATTGTAAAACCAAAGTGGTAGGAGAGGGTAACAAGTGATCCAGGGAGGGAAAATACTACTAGCTTGTTAATTGCAAACACAGCTGAGGAAAAGGCTCCGCCACTTATAATATATAAGGGCCGCTATATGTGGCACCAATGGTGAGACTAGGAGGAATTCCCAGCGATCGTTTATGCAGGTTCGAAGATAGGGTGGAAGGAGTCGGAAATATTAAAGTACTGTTTTCATCTGCCCGTGTACCGTCACTTGGCGAAAATCCTCCGGCCCTTGTTATTTAAGATGAACATTCCACTTACATCGATCCAATAGTAATAGAAACTGTTATTAATGAATATATTACCATTTTAAAACTTCCTCCGCACAGCAGCCAATATTTAAGTATTTTAAGAGCAAATGGGACGCCAAGTTAGTCTCCTGGCAAGCAACCCCAAAATTTTCGCCGTAAATTACCCAAATCAGTATTTTCTTTCACTAAGTATTAAAAAAAATCTGTCGCATTTGCCCCACCTTACCTTAAATCAATATTAGTATTTATACTAAGAGTCTCCTAAGACCCCAGTTTTTACGAAAAATAGAAAATAAATAACAACTTGGCTGTGTTTTTTAATTTGGGGTAGGGATCTAAAAAGAAAAGCCAAGTATTCAACTCAGCTCACTTTCAAATCTTAATGAAACACTTACATCAATCCACCTTAATTAGTTTTAAAGTGATATGGACTTGCAAGTCTGTCAGAGGGTGAGTATCGGGAGTTTATTAAAAATAAACAATATTTTGTTGTAAAGTGAATTCAGATTTATTTTTTTTTAAAATATACTCCCTATTTGACTGACAATATAAAATGACTGTTCAAGCTTAGGAAAAAAACTCTTTATAAATATATAAAACTAAAAACGGATGCTGCTACAGACCAATATATGAAACTACGTAATGGCTATTCGCAATGAAAAGAAACATACTTAAACGATAAATTAAAATCGACTCCTACTGATTTTTGGCGCACTATCAACTATTGAAATATAAATTCTAAGCCGAAATGCAATTCTAGTATTCCTCCGAGTATTCCTTATTCAGCGGTATCATTTAATGATACCTTTGTCAACGGTCTGTCAATCTCTCTAAAAAAATATGAAAAAGTTATTTCAGATTTATATGAAAATAGAGTCCATCCCAACATTGACCGCCAATTCGAATTCGCTGAAGTTAGCCAAGAGAAAATTGAGAAACACGCAACTCTTATTACATCCCGTGCTGGGGGTATCGATGGCTAAAAACTTATATCCCTGATTATTCCGTATCTGATACCACCTGTAACCAGCTGGTCAACAGATGCTTAAATACTGGGATGTTTCCTACTATTTGGAAAAAAACTGATGTAGTTCCCGTTCCAAAAATTACTAAATCAGCCTTAATTTCTAACTATCGCCCATTAGCATTCTTTGTACCATGTCAAAAACACTAGAAAAAATAGTTGCTGAGCAATTAAATAATTTCATTCTTGTCAATACAATTACCACGCACTCACTCTGGATTTCGTCTGGATCGCAGTACTACAACACCCCTTCTAAAAGTGTAGGATGACTTGCTGAGGGCCCAGAATGGTGGGAAAAACTTCTACTTAATCCTGTTAGACTTCAGCAAGGCATGACCTTATGTCATGTTTATGCGCAGTTATTTGAGCGATAGATATTAAAGAGTTACACTGGGCAAGGACGTATCGCCCTTTTTAAGAGTCAAAAAAGGGGTAACACAGGGGAGTGTTTTGGGGGCCTTTATTATTCTCTATATATAGAGCATATTTTTCTAACTTTCTCTCTTATAGTCAATCTCATCAATATGCTGATGGCATTCCGCTATACCATTCATTTTCATATAAGGGTCACCCAGAGGCTGGCACTATTATTAACAGGGATCATGCAAGTATAGCAAGAATATTAGAAGCTCATAAACTATCGCTTAATAATAAGAAAACAATGGTTCGTATTTTCGGCAAGGACAGATCTATAATGATGCACAGTTTGTTTTAGAGTTAGATAATAATATTTTAAGTTATTCTGGAGCCTGCAAGAACCTCGGAGTACATAATATGAATGATGATATGCGCTTTGAGACTCACGTATCACATTTGTTGCAGATTTCATACTATAAACTAAAAACACTATATTTATTTAAAGATTTTCTTAGTGCCCACGTCAGATTGCAGCTGTATAATACTTTGGTCTTATCAGGTCTTGGTTATACGTATATTCTTTAGTGGCCAGCCCTCACTCAAAAGAGTAAAAATAGTCTTCAAATACTCCAGAATTCCTGTATAGGTTTTTGTTACGGATTGAGAAAGTTCGTCTGTCTCACAATTGTATAGCCAATCAAAATGGTTAAACATGGAAAGTCGTTTTAAACTGCATATGGCTTCCTTAGTAAAACCGGGTATCTGAGTCTCCCCGTTATCTTTCTGAAAAGTTAATCAAAGGCTCAGATGTTCAGAATATAGCTACAAGGCGCGTATACTGTTCCCAGACACAACACAACAACGTTTCAGCGATCCTCTTGTGGCGCGGCCAGGCTCTATAATACGTTGCCTGAACACGTAAAGGCTTATTCATCTGTTCTTGCTATGAAAATACAATACCCTCAGCATTTTGCTTAGTGCCAGAGATTAAATGGTGTTTTTTTTTTCTTTTTTTATTTCAGTATAAATACTGTTTGCTCTCAATCGTTTCAAATACTATTTGCGTAACATGTTTTCTATGTATTACTGCTAAACTCTTGTATCACTTGTATATTTTTCTTTCATTATTGGTTCATGCCATCTACACGCAAGCATTATTTATTTATTTAAGGCTATAATGTAAGTAGAAATGTTTTACCTTTGTTCTTTTTTATGGTGGTTAGGTGAGCAGCTATGCTTGAATTGGATTTACCTCACTTTTAAACTTTAATAAAATACTTAGATCAATCCCCTTTGATTATATTTAAACTGATATGGGCTTGCAACCCCGTCAGAGGGTGAAAATCTGGGGTTGCCTTAAAAATAAAAAAAATTTAAGGCATTATTGTAAAGTAAATTGGAAATTACCTATTTCCATATTTTAATAGGATACATATATTAATCCCCCTTATTTAGTTTTAAAGTGATATAGACTTGCAACTCCGTCAGAGGGTGTAAATTGGGGGTTTTATTAAAAATAAACATTAGTTTGTTGTAAAGTGAATTGAAATTTACCCATTTCCATATTTTAATAGGATACTTACATTAATCAATTTTAGGGTGATATAGACTTGCAACCCCGTAAGAGGGTTAAAATCTGGGGTTGAATAAAACTAAAAAATATTTTGTTGCAATGTAAATTCGGATTTACTCATTCCCATATTTTAACAAAATACTTATATCAATCCGCCTTAATTAGTTTTAAAGTGATATGGTCTCGCAACCCCGTCTTGAAAATCGTGAAAATAGGGAGTTGCATTAAAAATAAACAATATTTTGTTGTAAAATAAATTGGGATTTGACCACTTCCATACTTTAATAGGATACTTATATCAATCCTCCCTTATTTAGCTTTAAAGTGACATAGACTTACCCCGTCAGAAGATGAAAATCGGGGTTTTTATTAAAAATAAACAATATTTTGTTATAAAATAAATTAGGATTTACCCAATTTCATATTATAATAGAATACTTATATTAATATCCCTTATTTTAAAGTGAAATATACTTGCAGCTCCGTCAGAGGATGAAATGGGGGTTTTATTAAAAATAAACAATAATTTGTTGTAAAGTAAATTGTGATTTACCCACTTCCATATTTTAATAGGAGACTTATATATTGATCCCCTTGATTTAGTTATTAAGTGATATAGATATAGACGCAACTCCGTTTGAGGGTGAATATCGCAAGTTTTAAGCATTAAAAATAAAAATTTACTTACAACTTACTTTACAATAAAAATATTCTGTTGTAAAGAAAATTGCGATTTATCCACTAACATATTTTAATAGATATTTATATCAATCCTCCTTAATAAGTTTTAAAGTTATATGAACTTGCAACCTCGTCAGAGGGTGAAAATCGTGGGGTGCATTAAAATTAAACAATAATTTGTTGTAAAGTAAATTGGAATACACCCACTTCCCCTTATTTAGTTTTAAAGTGATATAGACTTGCAGCCCCGTCAGAGGATGAAAATCGGGGGTTGCATTAAAAATATAAGTTAATTTGTTGTAAAGAAAACTATATTTTAATAGGATACTTATATTAATCCCCTTAAGCAATTTTTTAGGTGATATAGATTTGCAACGCGGTCAGAAAAAAATAAACAATATTTTGTTGTAGAGTAAATTGGAATTTAACCATTTCCATATATTGCTGGCTTATTTAGCGAGTACGAGGCGAGAACATAGTAGGAAATAAAAATCAAAAATATTGCCGTAATTGTTATCTTTACGTATATATTTAAATATTGTCATAATTGTTATCTTTACGTATAAGTAGTCGCCGTCACCGCGTTACGAAACGTCTGGATTCGATAATTTAAAAATTAGAAAGCGTCCAAGTCTGAAAAGAAATATGTATAGAAACAGAAAAATTTAATGTTTCATATACCTATTATATTTTATCCTTTTGTGTTCAAATAAAATCTTTGATTATATTGTAATATGAAACGTTTTATTTATTATTTATATAATTCATTGCTTTCTCATGAAGTTAAAAAAACATTATTTGGCAAGGAATCATGTTGCATGTGTGTAATAATTTTAAAGACAATTTTAATGCAAAAAATAAAACTTGTAACTGCGAAAGGCCGATTGCACTGTCCTATTACGTGGGCATCCTCTAATTTTATTTGGAAACGTTTGCAACCTTAATTGTGTACAAAGAGGTTTAATTTTATAAGAAGATCAAACACTTAAAAAACCCAGTCTTCGCCACTCCTAGACTGTGTCGTGTTTAATGGGCGGGGGGTGTTGAAAGTGTAGAACCCGCCAGAGCCAGTTTTACTTAAACAAGTAGTTTAAAAGAGGGCCTTCTTTTGTTTTTGTTAGATTAAAATCCCTCCAGAGCCAGTTTTACTTAAACTAAAATGAAATAAGTACCTACTTAGTATAAAGTTTGGACTTTTTTTTAGTTGTTTAAATTCTTTATCGCCCCTTTGGCCCTATTTGAATCTCTGAGTCGCACATTAACGCACGTCTAAGAATTTTATGTACATTTTTTAAAGAAAAATTTTGGACCCCCCCCCCCTCAGAACCAAATGGAACAACAGAAACAAATATTGAAAATTAAATAAATTAATAAACCTTCTATAATTATATAGGTCTTACCTCCTTGTAAAGCCAAAATGTTTTTGATGCCAGCATCTTTGACATAAGTCAGAATTTCTAGCATTCGTACTTTGCTTATATTCCTGCCGGCTAAGTGCAGCAAAACGGGATAATTCTGCTCACAAAATTTCTTCGCCAAAGCTATTGCCGGAATTTCTTGGGTAGGCAACTCCAAATGCGTGTTTCCTAACCACGTTACTGAGACGAATCGGGGAACAATTTTGTCGAGAACATTTCCCTGAATGTAGCTATTTGGTGATACTTCTATTGAAATTCCTGATTTGAAGTTCGTAGACTGTAAAATAGTTTTAATATAGTCATTTTTTCCGAACTTATTGTGCACAATATCTACTGGGCTATTGCTTTTATTAATTAATAATTCTCGCATTTTCACTGAACTCATTTCGCGTGTGAAGTGATAGGAGACCAAAACAAACAAAGGGTTCACTAGCGATGACCTTGTTATCGGTTTTAATACCACATGTGGCGTTGTTCCAATGACCATAGTGGTTTTAGATTATGACAATAAAGATCACAATCATATACCTAAACTGAACGAGTAAAAACTGTTATTTTCGTCACTTTCTTGTCTATATTTTACACTAAATGGAAGAAAATATAATTAGTTTGAATGTTCGTAATGTTCTCATCAAAAGCAACTGAACATACATATAAGTATGTTCGACGACATAAAAAATATAGGAACTTATACCTCAAACCCTATAAATATTTAGGTACTTCAAGGGTAATCAATTTTTGTTATGTCGGTCTGTGCAATAAGTCAATTAATTTGCATTATTAGATATTTTTATTTTATGAATTTTTATCTGAATTCGGAGGGAGGAGGGATATGGTACCTAATCGACACACGATAAATAGGGATTATTACATCAAATATTTAAATAACAATAAAAATATACAAACGTAAAGAAACTCTTGTATATAACCTTGAACTCATTGAAGGTTTGATTCAATAAATTATAAATTTATAGGTATAGTGGTAAGTAATTAATAATTATTTTAGCACACACGTAGAGGTGCCTATCCCACCAGGACCCGATCTAGCTTTTCGGAGGAAATTAATTTAAAACATATATTAATACCTTTAATTAGATTAGAATAATTAGTTTAAATATAAATAATTCAATTAAATTAACAAACAGTAGACATCAGAAATCAGCAACAAACAAATGTAAACATAATAAATACTCAAAAATACTAGTATAGGTATACATATATATATATATATATATATATATATATATATATATATATATATATATATATATATATATATATATATATATATATATATATATATATATATATATATATATATATATATATATATATATACATCATTATTAACCTAAAAATAATTAATAAACAAATACAAAATATTTTAATAATAAATTTAAAGATTATTCATAGCTCATTTAAATGAAACCTAGTGCAGATCAGATCTAAATAGGGTGAATTCCCTAGTTAACCGGTCGCACCGTGTTCTCGGCCATTTTACCACAAAAATACAGAAAATAATGTAATCTTTGACTTTACAGTTATAAAAGTATATTCCTATTTCTTGGCCAGTATTCCCTCACCTCCCAACAAAATATTAATACCTCTAGTTGCAAATTTAAGAATTAAACTTCTTTTTAAAAAATGGCTGATTCTGATCAGGTGTATGTTTTTAAGTGATCTGTAAAATCTGTAGTGTGCACAGTGGAAGAAAATAGTAAGTATTACCGTTTTGTATCAAATTATTAATAGTTGCCTTATTGTTTCATTAAATGTGATTATTTATGCACCAATTTACACAAAAAACTATGACTTTTAATTTAAAATAAAACTTGTAATCAAATGGCTGATAAACTGGTTGGTCAAAAATAGGTCTCCCTATTTTTCCGCCTGAGTGGCCGAGAACCAGGAAATGGTGTTTAAACTTACTGTGAGCTTTTCTAGCATACTTCCTATATTTTATATGGTTCATTCCTTTCTTTGCATGGTAGACTGCATTAGGAAAAAACACAGATCGAGTTTCCGGCCACCTTTAATCTAATCGCCCGCGAAATTTAAATTTTAAAAGTAAGTGGCCGAAAACTGGCACTGTTTTATGTAATGAAATTTAAAATCCACACATTTTGAATCATAGAGTATAATAGCATTTTTCGGCCCTAGGAAGCTAGGATATTGGAACTTTCACCATTTTTTTTTCCTTTCAGATGGCTGACCACCACAGTAAAAAAAATAAAGCCCTTATTGCAATAAGAGAAAATAATATGAGTCTGAAGATAAAATTAAAAGAACTGGTTCGCCCCAAATTCTCACCTGTGAAGAAGAGAAAAAAATAGCGAAATGGAAAGTGGAAATAGCAAAATGCGGATTCCCTCTTAAAAAAGCTGATTTTGTGGAAGTTACTTTTTAGTAACATCTATCTTTTTAGATAGCAGCAGATTCTGGTAAATTACATTTGTTCAGTACTGGAAAACCTGGCCAAAAATGGTATTTCGGGTTCTGAAGCGACATCCTGAAATCTCATTAAAGGAAGCTGAAGCGGTTAACAAGGCCCGCGCGTTAGTTACTGAAGAACTTATTCGGAAATGGTTCTGTGATCTGGAAACTTTTTAAAAAGAGAATCGTGTTTTTGATATAATGGATGACCCTACACGGATTTTCAGTGGAGATGAATCTGGCTTCTCCCTATGCCCAAAAACCGGTAAAGTTCTAGCCCCAAAAGGCTTTAAGAACCTATATAAGATAGCTACCAGCACAAAAAAAGAAAACCTTACAGTGTTTTTACTATTTAGCGCCGATAGAAAAGTGTTAAATAAACCGGAAAATTTTAACTCTTCCGTGAAAAAAATATATTTCTGTACATTGCTTCAAAAGACATTAATGGCAACAAACACCACTCAGCATATGGAAGATGTTGAGACTAAAACCAAATCTAATGAAAATGAAACGAAATCTAATGATACTCAACTTTCATGACACTGGAACGAAACCTAATGAGACTGAAATGAAACCCGAAAATAAAGAAAATTAAAAGATGCATCAAATTCCAACCAACCTCAAGGACATACAACCGAAAACGAGGATGATTCAAACAAAACTGAGAAAAATAACTCGGGAAGCAAGTCTGAAAACTTACTAGAAGATCAGGAATCCAACAAAATAACAATTTTGCAACAAATAATTATTCATTCCCCTGGCAATAACAGTTCCTTAAATGTTTCTTCTGGAAGTAGCGACTTAGCAAACGACCCTTTTAAAACTCATCTGACTTTTCCAAATATTCCAAAAGTACCTGGAAAAGCCACAATTAAATTGCCTAGTGCAATATCTTCCCAAGCTTGGCGTAGGTATTATTTAAATAAAGAAACGGAAAAGACAACAAACTGAAAATGTGAAACAACGAAAAGAAGAAAGACATGCAATGAGACAAAACAAACCAAAAACAACCACCAATAATAATGTAAACCATAGGTTGCGTGATCTTACTGTAATGCCAAAACAAAAATGTTGTAGATGTGATGAAGATCTTATTAGCGATACTGAAGAGGACGAAAAAAAAATATAGGCTGTGATTATTGCACTAAATGGTTTCATTTGAAGTACTCAGGGTTGTTTGATTTAAGTTATAAAGAAGCATCTACCAGAGACTACAAATGTAATTCCTGCCAACAGCTCTAACTTTCTTATTTTGTCAATTTTGTTTTTGTAAACTTTATGTTTAATTATAAACAAAGAGTTTTTTTTGTTAATTCAGAGCTGATGAACAGTGAACTTTAGGTTTTTAATACTTTTAGTTTTTTAATAATTTTCAATGTTTACTTTTAACCAAAGAGTTTTAATAATGCTAGATAATCTCAATATAGCGTTTTTTTGTTTAGTTTTTGATACTGTCGTGATTTTTAAATAGTTTGAACAATTTATTTTTCTTTCGATATATTAGTAATAGTTTTTTTCCAAAGTCTATCAAAACTGCCTTGGTTACGTAATGCTTCTGATTCTAGTAATATTTTTGTATCATTTATAGTAGCATTCGCAGCGTGAAAATTTATAGTTAAAATTTGCAACTGTGAAATATTAAAATCATCATTTAAGAGGAATGTTTCCTACTTTTCCATTTTTTGCAAATGCAATCCTTTGCCACCGCATTTCATTTGGTAGTATGTATATTTTCCAAAAAAAGTTAATAAAGACTCATAGTTCTGTTTTTAAGCTTTTAAAGAGGTGATACGTAAACACCTTCTCGTTTAGCAGAATGGCCCAAGATTGTTTTTATTTTCAGTATCGGCCTGAAATATCTTAAAAGTTGTTATGCGTTTAGCATTTAAAAAGGCTCTATAGATATACTATACATTTCACCCTGTGCGACACAATGGACATAAAAATCCCTTGGTACTTACATCTTGTAGTATTTTAATCTTCAGCCCACAGATATCGCCAGTGACATTTGCCGCTCGGTCGTGACACTGTCCTTGGCATTTTTTTAAGTCAGTTACAGATTTTGTCTCTACCTCTTTACTTAATAGATTCAATGAGTTAGAAGCAGTGGTTTGCGTTTCATAAAGTCCAGTAGATATATTGGTTGATGTCTCGTCGGCAATATTTGGGAAAAAATGAAAGCCTGAACTTGCTATACGTCAGTCTCTTTGCACTTCTCTTGACATTATCTCTAATATTTCATTAATAATATCATGAGAAGTCCATTTAAATTTGTTTCGTTCCAGCAATTATTTCATTTCGAATATCAGGAAAAAACAAGTGCTACATAGATACACAAGTAGAGAGAGAGATGGGCGCTTCTTTTATGCATCGAACTGCGGCCCGGTGACATGTAGTACAACGCAAACGAATATATCGAAAATTGTATTAGGTAATTAAATTATAATTTTGTTATATATTATAATAATGATGTTACTATTTTGACTTATTTTTTCTAAGCAACTAAAACCAAAAACAAAATATCGTTTTACTTTTAATTTTTTACGCCTGGAAGTATTAATTTGCTGCCACTAAAGTCTGCCGCCCTGGGCAACTATCCACCTTGCCCACCCCTGGATCGGGCCATGTTTCTCACCTAGGGTCTGTCCAGGAAATACAGAATTGTAAGTTTTTCTTACCTTATTAATTATCATATTTCACACATTTTTTTTTTGATATCTGATTACAATTATTGATACCTAGTTGCTTGTTGAACATAAAGTTCAAACTTTACTTAAATAATTATTTTGTAAAATGTATCTACCTTGTTCTGAAAAAAAAACGTTTTTTTATGTTGTCTTAATTATCGCTAAGTTGCCTTAGTATTGAATTATTTGTATTCTGAAACTTGGCGTCGTTTTTGCTAAAGATATCTTCGATTTATTCTACCTTTATCACACAGTTTCACATGTTTAACCGACTTCAATAAAGAGAAGGTTTTCAATTCGAAAAATGGCGGAATGACGCTATTTTCGACTGTTTTCTTGATGTTACATTAAACAATATATGCGTTCACTATTCTGTCAGGAAGAAAAATTATATAAGTTACGATTGTATATTACATAATATGCATTGGACCCAGTTGCTATTTCTTAAAATAGACATTTCCAAGAAAAACTCGTGTAAATAGAACTTAAAAGGATGAAATATTTTTTTTTTAAAAAACTGACTTAAAAAAAATTCACTAAAAAGTTCATCTTGTAGAATTTTAGTCATAACATTGTCCTCGCCATGTTTTTTACGTTAATTATAAATTTGGTCAGAACATCTTTAACTAATAGATACAATGAGTTAGGAGTAATGGACTGCGTTTTCTAGGCAGAACATTTGCTTCTTAGCAGATATATATGTCTCGCAATAATTGGAAAAAACTGAACTTGCTATAAATCAGTCTCTTTGCACTTCTCTTGGCATTATCTCTAATATTTCATTAATATAATGAGTCCATTTAAAATTGCTTCACTCCGCAGCCATTATTTCAGTTCAGATGTCAAGGAAAAAAACAAGTGCTAGATACACAAGTATAGTTTGGACCGCAAATCTGAGACTATGAAAAGAATGCAAGTATCTATGGAAACGGTGCATCACTCATTGGTGATTGGCTAAAATCTTACATATCCATAGAAACGGCTTGCTTTTGAGAAGCCTCCCCCTTTCGTCGGGGCTGATGATCCGTGGGCCGTAGTATAGAGAGATGTACGCTTTTATTCATCGATCTGCACCCTGTTGACATGATCAGTACAATGATGACATGTATAACATAACTTTGCAAATTGTATTGGTTAATTAAATTATAATGAAAAATAATATTTTAATAATTGTATAATAAAGACAGTAAGACATTATACTCGGTGTATTAGACATCAAAACAATCAGTACATAAATATATTTTTGTTATTAGGTAATTAAAGATAAGCTTGGCGTCGACTTTACAGAGTAAAATTTTCTAGGTAAAATAAAATTTATTTTTTACTTTTTAGTGTAATTTTTTGAAGTCGGTTTTATTTTTTTTATGTTACAATATTTTAATCTTTAAACATGATTTATATAGTCATGCATTAGTTATTGTATAAACTTCGTTTTTTTTTAATTTCTGTTTTTTGAGTTGTCTTTCTCCAGATCTAATAGAAACACTTTTTGTTAAAGAGAAACATGTTTTATTTGTGAATAAACATCGAATTTGAGACACTAAAAATTAAGAAGATATTAGAATATTTGACCAATAAGATATTCTATATATTTAAAATACTCATCCATTTTTTTAGCAAGTTGGCGAAAGAGTTGTACTGAACCAATTTATATGATTAATTTTTTGAAATGATCGTCTGGGTACCGAGACCTTCCAAACTATTTTTTGTATTGTTTTGTTGCGTATTTTTTTTTTATAAAACCAATATATTTTTCTTCAATAACATTTCTGGACCATGTGGTGAATGCACTCCACATTCTTATAATTCCACTTATCGCGTCATCTAACGGAAAAGGAAGAAAAGGCTGCCGGGTCAGCTAGTGCTAAAGCATGTTCTTCTACTTTTTGTGCTTCTTGAATGTTTAATAAACTTAAAAGATCTCTTAAGTATTAGCATACGCTTGTTGAAGTCTGTAATTTTCAGTTACAGTGCATAAAAATTACAAACAATTCTAAAAAACGTGTTGCCTGGAAACTGCATGACTTTATTTTATTTATTGTTTCAAAATTAAAACGATTTTTTATAGGCAACACTTTGCTGGTTAATTTTTATGTAGGAATGGTATTCGGTGTAGAATTCGCCGAATAAAAATAATGAACACTATTTCATTTACCTATTTATTTATTATAAAAAATACAACATAGGTTAATTCTCAATTTTATATTTCCCTACTGGGCGATTTTCACTTACGAAATCGACGAAAACACACGCTTCTAAATCTAAATTCTCAAATGTATCGGATTCTTCTTAGTTGTTTGAGACGTCGTCATACTTTCGCAGAGAAGAAATAACGAACAAATCAGCTAGCAATTAATACGTGTGTAGACTATGAAAGTCAATCGCATGAAAATACCAAAGACAGATAATACTTTGAATATATATATTTTTTAAGTCAATATCGTCCGTTCTGCTTCACGCATCAGTTGAGTAAGCGTGTCGATAACTTTGACTTTTTGATTAATGTTGATACATTTTGACACTAGTAATGGAGATCCTTTGAATTTAAAATATAGGAATAACATTTAATATCCCATTTGAAGCACAATACTCTGAAACAATCTTACCAGAACAAAATTAAATAAAAAAAATTTAATAAATTCATTCATTCATTCAATTAATTAGACGTAACATAGTCCAGTATTGCAATATAAACGACAGGGAAAAAACAGATAATATCAAGAGAAAATGTGATTAAACTATCAGAGTTATAGGTACATTTATAAATTTTAATTTTCATCATTGTTGATGTCGCTTGATGTCAAATTTCCAAATTATATTAACGTACATTTTTGTAACAAATAAATTTCATGTTTGCGTTTTAGTTTAGCATTTATTTAAAACATTAACATAAACTATAATACTATGTAAACGGCGCTGAATATCTGATGTTCCTTCTACATCACCTTCCCGAAGATCCCAAAACATAAAAATAAATCTAATTTTAAGCGAAAGGATCTCGATCAAATAATTTACTCAAATCATTTTTCGTTATTAGTGGAATGCCATAAGGTTTATACCTCGGAACCCGGTTCCACTGAACGGATTTTTGTAAAACCTTAGCATCGAGTTCTGAGCACTAAGTACTAAAATGTTTACACATGAATTATTACCGCTTTTGATTATTTAATTATTGAAATTAATAATTATCAATTATTCGGAGTATTCATTTCTTTTTCCTGATGCGAATCAGTATTTGAATATTTTCCACATTTTTTTATCGAGTTTATTTAAGGGAAAAACTCGAATTACACATTTTGCACACTACACTGTCTGGATCATTAATATCAGAACTTAACCAGTAATTTGAAATATAAAAACTTTCAATCAAAATATATTTTTTATAAATTTTTATTTATCCTACATGTTTCGCCCAACGGGCATCATCAGGCCTACAAGTAAAAAATACAACATTCCAATTACACAATAAAATAGTAAGATTAAATTAAAATACCTTAAAGATGATGAACAATAAATTTACACATCACATGACGATATTACAAACAGACTAGCGTGAATCAGAGATGAGGTTAGACGTTGCAAGTAAGCAACAGGAGAAAGAGGGGATATATCTTTAAACATATTTGATGTTAAGTATTAAATTTTGTTCGAAATTAAAAATCTCGTTGACACAGGTTAATATTGGACTCCTTTTAGCCCTAGTAATTTCCATTTTTTCCAGTAAATCCAATTTAATACTCTTATCACATTCGTGGATTATATTTACATTATCAGAATATTGATTATTTGACGACAGTAAATGGTTAGCGAAAGCTGATTTAGTGTTAAAAATATCAGAACCTTTGTACTTTTTAACAAGACTCAAATGTTCATTGATTTTGGTGGATATTTTACGTCCCGACTGTCCACCAGAATCAATGAACATTTGAGTCTTGTTAAAAAGTACAAAGGGTCTGATATTTTCAACACTAAATCAGCTTTCTTTGAGAGTAACTATTTTGTTTAAAAGTTACTAATAAATTTTGGAAAATATCTAGTTACTAGTAAGGTAAGGTAACTAGTTACTTAAGAAGTAACTAGTTACATTTTAAGAGTATCAAGATATTTTCGAGGTAACGTGGTTAAAATATCTAGTTCAATGTCAAGTTATATATATCTCGTCCTAGATAAGAAGACACACAGAATTATTATGAACCGTAAGAGATACATCATCGAATACGAAAAAGTTCCGCATATTTGTGTTTAATAAGATATCGTTAAATGAATATTTATATTATTTGGAAAACTTCCAATGATATCCGAAAAAAAACAGAGTTTTCAATATTTCTATTTATTTTTTGTGACCATTTTTTTCTCGAATACGTGTAATATAACCTGTTTTTAATAACAGCTTCTTTGAAATTAACTAGTTATTTCAAGTATCTAGTTACTTTTAAAAGTAACTTGGTACTTTTAAAGTAACTAGTTATTTCAAAAGTAAAAGTTACAAGTTAGTTTACAATAATATCTATATTATAGTTATACGGCCAAGATATCCTAAAAGAAATCAAAAGCCAACGCCTTAGATGGGTATGTGCAAAGGTCAGCAACCACAAGACTCATAAAGATCGTCTGGGAAGAGAACCCTCGTGGAAAAATACCTCTTGGAAGGCCAAGACTGAGGTGGAGACAACATCCTCCGAGACCTCAATACGATGGAAGTCGAAAATTGGCAGGAAGATGTCCAAGACAGACAAGGATGGAGACAAATTGTATCCACAGCTAAGATCCACCCAGAGTTTTAACGCTACTAGAAGAAAGCATAAATCCAGTAAAGCTTAATGTTGCATTCTTCCAGCAAAACTGATTCCACTGGTCATTGTTTAGTATCACCAGAGAAACCCATTTATCCTTTAATTTTTCTATAATAAGTATATACTGTTGTATTTTAGTTTTTTGAAACAACAAATACATTTGGCGATTTTGTTTTAGCATTACATATTAAGGAATAATATTTTTCTTTAATATTATTCTAAAGAAATCTAAATTTGATTTTTTTAAAGTCAACTCCTCTTTTTTAAATGACATTGACCTTTTGGTTAAAAAATAACAGGCATAAACAAGCTATCTTTTTGGTGTTTTCAGACTTATTTGTTTTCCAACTTTTGGATGGATATGAAGCCACATTACTTTAGCTGTAATCTGGTTCCGATTCTACGCCATAAAAATGATGCATTGGCTCTAAAACCTATTCATCACAATTTTATTTAGTCAGAAATACTAGTATTCAGCTTGAAATTAACACCTAATTAAGTTCTTGCTGTATTTTACCAGCTGCAAGTAAAGCTATAAAGTAACTTTTTTGCCCATATAAACAAAAATTTAATACTTTTAGAGTTTTTGGATGTACAAAGACCCCGCTTTGGAAATTAAGGGAATGCATTAAATGCTGTGACAAAAAGTGAGTCATCAAAACGTTTTAACAGGTTATTTTAGCTTTAAAATAAATTTAAATTTGATGTTACTTGGGTTACTGAAACAAATAATGGGCTTTATAACCCGCAGTTAAAGCATACAAACCTTTCTGAAGATCTAAGTTAATGTCACAAGAAGAACATTCACCTCCGAAATTATCTCCACCAACTAACTTAAGAATTTCTATTTAATAACAAAATGTTTGAACGCAATGTGCCAGTGGACACTGTGGATGAAGCAGACGAGGACACAAAACATGTTATAATTGGGACATTGGGCATTTTCTGAAAATGCAAATTTGGGTTTTTCTGTTTCATATTTGTTTTACACACATATTAGTGTTATATAAAAACAACATAGCAAATTCTTTGAAGCATTCTCTAGTGAAGGAGATTCGATGATATATGCAAATATTTTATATAGCACAAATTGATACAAAAATTGGGTTGGCTAAAATTCAAAAATCTGAACTTACTTATATTTTATCAACTTTTCCGCACAATATCTAGGTATAAGGGTGATGATAGAATAACATCATATTAACAGGATATTTAAAACATGTATCGTAACCGTAAGATAGAGTGCAGCAACTTGTCTTTGAAAATATAGCAAACAATAAATAATTTTTGATTTTTAAAAAAATGGCCAAAAGTGTCCACGCAACTTTTGCCTCTGAGGCATAAACCATACCTTGTTTTAAATGTATCCATCAAGAATAGCTGCCCCAATCTGCCCCTTTGAGATTTATTCGATTTTTTTTGGCTACAATCCTCTAATAAATTAAGGTTTTTAGCGCAAAAAAAGACCCTACCCACAAATCAATATTTAGGTTAATCGAGGTAGGCTTAGCTTACGAAGACGCGCTTTTCATCTTTTGTTTAAAATCTGACAGATCGGAAAAAGTATAATAAACTTGTTAGTAAAATTAGAACGTGGTGTGTGTTTATGAACCAAAAGTGAAATACTGAGAGTTTTTATAAATTATTACGCCTATCTATTAAATTAATTTCTAAGCGGTAAGTAAAATGTAAGTTATTCTATAATATTAGTTATCAGCCGCCCTTCGTCTTGCCAGGTGTTGGTTACCTACTCTCTATAAACAGCAATATGTTTTGCTTTATTGTGCTTCTATCAATTTTAAGCGAAATTACCTTGATACTTTCATACCAATCATTAAAATATTTAAGCCCTTATTCTCGACTATTCGCATTTCTTTGCGGCCGTATACGTTTTGATTTCCAATGTAGTTTTATAGTTTATATTGGAAAATGCCAAACAAACGTACCTATACTCATACAAATGCCAATAGTCAAGAATAGAAAATATGTAAAACAATATGCTTCCTTATAAAATCTCTATTCAGCGATTTCGTAGCTTTCACTTTTGTTTTTCAAATGCTATTAAGTTAAGCCTATATATTAAACAAGATAGTTTTTCATAGAAACATAGAAGGTGCTTTAAAATATAAGATACAACCGATGCTAAACTGAAGATTGGTCATCATAAAATAATAGAAAGTTTAAACTTTTTATTAAAATCTTAAACACCTTTTCCCCATTTTATGGAAAAGTGACTATGCTATTTGTAGAGAGAAGGCACTTTCTAGATGAAAATTATTAACTTAAATTTACTTTAAAATTATTATTGTACTATGTTTAACGTCTGTATAATAATAATTATTATTAAACGATTTTTTACGACATTCAGACTTTTTTTAAAATTGAAAAAGAGTTGAGTACTATAAATATGGGTTCGAATCCCACCGAAGGCACTTAGCTTTTTTAATTTTAAAAAATTGACTAAATGCTGTGAAAGATTGTTTAATAATCGTTTGTTTATTAAAAAAAGTATTCATTTCTATTTATTTAAAAATATATATACGTCATTGACTTTTTTGTAAGTTTTATTTTTTTTTCGGATTAAGCGACTGAAAATAAAAGTTGTTTAAAGCTGGCGCATAATCCCAAATAAAATGGCTGAACTAAATTCAAACGAAGAACTTTTCAATTATTTGAAGACCAACAGCATTCCTTTTGAGGATCATAAGAGATTACTGGGTGATATATTGCAAATGAGAAACGTGGACTACACCGAAGATGAAAAATACGTAATATCGAAAATATTGCGAAAGTACTGTTCAACACTATCTAGCAAATGGAAAAAATCTAATAGAACAGAAGAACGTTTTTTACGCATAAATCAATCTTGGTTGGCTCGCCAATTTAATTGGCCAGGATTTATGACTGTTCGCCCTAAAGAAAGGCAACTGCGTAAACCATTTGAGGTCAACAAAACAAAAAATGAGACGAACAAAAGAACTCAGGAAAGAAAATATTCAAGAGCTAAGTTTTGCTATGGCTTCAAACATGAGTCAAGGTATTCTATTATTACAAAGACAAACAGAGAAAAAATTAAAATGTTTAATAATAATAATAATGATAATAATAATAATAATAATAAACTATTTCATTAGAAAAAATACTAATACAATATTTTTTAGATAATCAAGATATCAACAAGATTTTAAAATTTTTAAAAGAAAATCCAAATCAAGTTAAAAACGTTTTGAATTTTTGCAACGATATGGAAAAATATCATCATTTTTATTCAAGAGATGAAGCTTTAGCCCTTTTTGTTTCTTTAAACCTTTCTAAACACCAGTATATAAATCAAAGGAAAGCAGCCATTAAAAAAAATTGTCAGCTATATCCATCATATTACCAAATTCAAGTAGCTAAACAAGAATGTTATCCCTCTAAACAGACAATTATGATCACGGATCGGTTTGCCAGGATAACTTTACAAGGCTTACTGGATCATACCGTGTCCAGAATTTTAGCATTTAGCCATTGTGATCCAGGTTCAAAGCTAACTTTGTTCGGCAAATGTGGTTTTGATGGCGCTTCAGGCCAAAGCGAATATAAGCAAAAAACCGATTTTGATGACTCCAGCATATTTATGGCTGCATATGTGCCAATAAAACTAGTGCACACCGATGACCATACAAGGATAGTATGGGAGAATCCTAAGCCATCTTCAACTTTCTTTTGCAGGCCTTTAAATTTTCAATTTATTAAAGAGTCCAAGGAGGTAATTATAACTTACGCTTTGGTTGTAGCTTGTTTCTCATATTATTCTTTTATAAATATGAATATACAATGTATCAGTATGAAATCATTTATAGGTAATATCCGAATGCTGGGAGTCATTGAAAAATGAAATTTCCCTACTTGAAGAAACTCATATTTCCGGGGATATTATAACAAACCATAATATATTTACAACCATGCTTGACGGAAAAATTTGTTCCTGTTTGGCAGATACAACATCATCAATGGTGTGTTATATTTGTGGAGCCAAGCCCACAGAAATGAATCAATTGGAGGTAGGTATAAAAAAAGTAACGTATTTGTGAGTCCTATAACTACTAGAACCATTAACCACAGGAATATTTTAAAACTTTTTTAGTTAATCGAAAAAAAGACACCAAATGAAGAAAATTATAATCTGGGAATCTCCAATTTACATTCCTGGATAAGGTCGATGGAATGTTTATTGCACATATCCTATAATTTGGAATTTAAAAAGTGGTCTGCACGCAGTGTTGAAGATAAGCAACTGAAAGAAAATAAAAAGCAAGAAATTCAACAGAGGTGGGTAGTCTATGCAAAATATCCTTAGCTAGGACATTTTCCAGAATATTCCATTAAAATAAACCTATTATTATCAAGGAATATATTTCTATAATAAAACAAATCTCCCTGGTTTTAGATTCAGAAATGAAATGGGACTAAATGTTGATTTCGTAAGACAAGGCCATGGAACATCTAACGATGGCAATACTGCCAGAAGATTTTTTCAAAATTTCGAAAAAACAGCTGAAATAACAGGGATTGATCAGAGACTGATAGAGAATATTTATATAGTACTCCAAGTCTTAGCAGCGGGAGAGGAGATTGATGCCGAAAAATTCCATACTCATGCAAAAATAACGGCAAAATTATATGTAGATCGTTATGGATGGTATCATATGCCTGCATCTCTACATAAAATTTTAGTACATGGCTCATCAATAATTAAAAATTTTCAACTTCCTATTGGCTACCTCTCAGAAGAAGCTGCAGAGGCACGAAATAAACATTTCCGTAATTATAGAGAAACAAAATCTAGAAAAAGTAATAGAATGTTTACAAACGAGGATATTCTACATAACCTTCTTCTAACCTCTGATCCATATATATCAAACCTGAGAATATCTTTAAATTTTTCCACAAAGAAGGTTAATTCTGAGTTAACCGAAAAAGCCAAATCTTTGTTATTGTAGAGACTTTTTAGTTAATTAAAAATTTTAAGCATTAGAATGTTTCCCAGTATATGATCAGTTAGATATTGTTTATGGAGAACGAGAAAATGTATAGTTATGCGATAACTTTAGTGTGAAGTGTATGACTTCTGTGTAAATGGTTCATGGATCAAAAAATTGTATTTCCCATACTTATAGACATTTTTTTAAAATAACCATAGCAAAAAAGGTAAGATTTCATATTATCCTTTGTAAGGCTTAATTTTTTTTATTTGATTTTTCATATCTTTAATCATACATCAATCGTGTTTTAGTTATCCTGATTTTTTTATTATTAATATATTTTGAGATGTTCTCAATGTTAAAGGTAAATATAGTTGTCTATAATTATTTTATTTTAATTTGGTTGTTCTGGAGGCATAATTTGGGACACTCTGTATATATTTTTGGACATTTAATTTGCAACGTTTCTATATATTAATAGTTTAATAATATAAGTTCTAACTACAGCAGTAACAGGTATGTAGTATCAAAAAGGTAAAATAACTATGTAAAAATGGTCATGATGGGTAATAAAACCACCCTGTATAACAAGTTTTTTTTTAAGTTTGTATACATTGCTGAATTGAATCTTCACGTTCTATAATTTCTAAAAAAAATATAAACAATATTTTTTAAAATCATTTTTTATACAATACCAATTTTGGCATGGTTTTTAAAGACACCCAGTAGAGTTATTAAAATCGCACATCCTTTTTAGTGATACTCAGGTCAATAAAAGCAACGTATAAAAAAAAATAGGAAAAGAAAAATCTACTAAGACCCAGAACTCCATATAATATATACCCAGTCAATGTACTTTACACCGAAATTAATTTATATGATGTCCGCCATCTTGAATTTTCGCAAAATGTCATATTTAATGACTAAATTTTAAAAGTGAAGGCGTCAGCTGCCTAGAAAGTACAAAATCATCAAAATCGAACGAGTAGAAAAAAACATATTACCAATGTCCCGCTGGTCCCTATGCTTCGATCCACTGTATTTTTGTCAAATTTTTAAATTTTGGCGCCATCTCAAGTGCTGATCACCACAACTCACAAGTATTTAATTTTATTAACATTTTCTATACGTTCGCAATTATAGTGATTATTGTCAAAAGATTGATTATAAACTTTAATGATTTTGTTATCAGGTGATATGCCACTGAGACAGAGAATGCGTTGCATTGTTTTTTTTTTATATTTGGGCTAAGAAGATTTAAATTATTAAAATGTAGCCACTCAGACACGACCCTGAGCCCGACCTCGGCTCTCCGGTATGCATCATCCCAAGCTCCGCCATTAAAAATAATAACCGTGTCATCTGCGCAAGAGATGACAGTAGCATCCTCCAAAATGCTACCAATTTCATTCACATATGCAAAAAATAGGATCAGTCCCACAACCGTGCCCTGTGGGACACCTATTGTGATCTCACCCGTACTCTCTGGGTTCGTTATACAGTATCAAATGCTAATGACTTTATCTTTATCTAGATTGTTATTAATTTCAATAATTAGACTAAAGACAGCATCTTCGGTACTTTATCCATTTTTAAATCCCAATAGTTTTTTGTAAATAAGTTTGTTTTCTAAATAGTTAACTCATTTTTTTTACGGCATTTTTCAAAAACTTTGACATAATTATTAATCAAAGAAATTGGTAGATAATTCTGTACTTCTTCCCTATTGCCCGCTTTAAAAATTGGAATTACAACAGATATTTTCCAATCCAAGGGATTTCAAAACATAAATTATTTATATAAACTAAGGGTTTTTAGATAAAATTGTTTACATTTTTGATAATTTTTGCTGTTATGCCGTCTTCCCCCGAAGCAGGGTCGCTTTTTAGAGTAGATATGTGACTGAAAAGTTCCTCTTTTTGAGTAGGATTAAGAAAAAAAGAATTATTTTTTACAACTTTACGAGTAAATGATTTGCTTGTTTTAGTTATATTATTCTGCAAATTTTTTTTATACCGATAAAATAATCATTAGGTCAAGTACAAATTCTCTGTATGATTAAGTATGTAGACTTGTCTATTAACCGAAAACTCATTACAAATGTATTAGATAGGGACGGCTTACCCATTAAGCACGTGAATTTGGTCTAGGGGTCCTTCAGTCCAAATGGCCCCTAAACAATCCAACATAACATAATTTATAGATAAAACAAATAGAAAAAAAATATAGAAAATACCTATAAGTTCCCTATTAACAATATCTACCTCTGCTAAATACCTAAAGAAAGACCTCTCATATAAGAATGTGAATCCAATATGTTACTAGTCAAATTGATACAAATCTTAACAATCTAAAAAATGTTAGTATTTATAACAGACAATTTTGATGTCAACTTTTCCAAATATGGATATTTCTGGCAACGTTTTTTTTCTATGGTAGGAATAACTAGTTGCTCAGGAGAGAGGTTTTTCTCAAGACTGGACAGACTAAAACATGTTAAAATAAATACCTACCATGACCATAACTATTGACGTTTTGCATAATTAACATAAACATACCTGTTGCATGAAACGTTTTGCCACTTTAACAACTCGCCAAAATGCATTACTTAAATGTAATTGATTTATCTTTAACAGTTGTTTAAAATATATTTACGTTCATACTTTAAAAACTTTTTTCATACATACGAATTTTAGAAATTGCATTACATCCAATTTTACATATATTACATTATATTCATATATAGACTAGAAGGAGGGCTCATCAGAAAATATTGATACACGGACTTTTGATTACTTACTTTTGATAATGTAAAGTTCCCTTAAAAATATATTATAAACTGCGTAAAGTAGAAACATTACCTTTACGTTTTTTAAATAGAAAATTAAACCATTCTAATATCCGATACGTTGTGTTAAGTCCGTATTGGTTCAATAATATAGGCGTAATAATAATTTTATTGATACTCACAAATGTTCATATATACAATTTATTTTTCGTATGTTTCATTAAATGGTAACTGTACATGTACTTATATTTTATAACAGACGAGCAAAGAAATAATCTATTTACACATTGTCATTTCATTATCTATGAAAAGACAATATAAACTTCTATGACATTTATATTCCTTGCAGCTCTATTTCGCTAATAATTTGCAGATAATTCTCGAAATAACAAATCTTTTTAGGAATACCAGAAACTCCAAATTTGAATCTTTTCGAAAGACAAATAAAATGACAATGATATAAAACAAAAACGTCATTAACGAAATGGTGAGGTTTATTAAAATAAAAATATATAATGTAAAACAAATATAGAAAACATATATATGTAGAGGGCAATAATACATATGCTAGTAAATATTTTACTTTTATTATAATATCCACGATGCTTGAAACCTTCGACAATTTCCTGTTAAATTATCGAAAATTATTTTTTAACACTTCTCTATTTTTTACTATTACAATAAATTCTTTATCCTTTTTTAGTTATTTCGGGAAATTTTCTATTAATGTTTTAAAATAGCCCGTTCTAAATGACTAAATATTTTTTGTATAATCAGATATTTCATTAAAACAGTATGACTTTAAACTCATATATTTTTAACTATTTCTCAGTAGTTTCTAAAATCTCCAACTTGTTCCACTTTTTTTCTCACAGGAGCCTATATTCATCCTTGTCATCCATTTAATGTATAACATTTTTAAGATTTGTATTTTCAAAAGTAATCTACAGTTTTATATCGTTTACTTTTTCTCAGTAACTGTCTTTATCTTGGCATTGTTTGGCAATTGGAAGATTCAATATGTTTTGAAGGTTTACAATTTTACTGTTTTTCCAATTATTTGCCATTCAATTTTATTCTACCTTTCCTGGTACATTTTTGGTTATTTGTTGAATTTACGGTCTATGCCGGTTTTTTCCCTCTTACTTTCTAAAGCGTACTTTCACTTTAAATACTGATTTCAACACAATGTCTGAACGATCCATGTATAGTTTTTTCTTTTTTTATTAAAAATAATTAAAATTTTAAACTAGAAAACCAATTTTTTATACACAAAAAAATTTAATGCAAAATTTTCGTTCCAAAAACGACTCTAAGGAAAAATAATATAAGTATAAATAAAACATTCTGTTACAATTTTAAAATTGAATATTTCAATCAAATTCAAAATTTTATACTTTTAACTGTTTACATAGGATTTCCTGTTGTATATCATTTAAACTCATATATAAACTATAATTCTTATTGATCCTCAAGTTAAAAAAATGGCCGCCAAAATTAAGGTAAATATGGGTATTGCCCTCTTAATAATAAGACACTTATATATCAATTGTACAACCTATATTTTTAGGTAATACCTCAATAGCCGGTACCTGTTTCAGTAATAGTAGTCGAAATGACAGAAGATTAACGCAACGCTCTGGAAAAAACATCTGAGTGTGTGTACGGTGGCCGGGTGGCCCAAAGCCAAAATTGTCAATGCTGAAATCTGAATGAGACCACAAATACTATTAAAAAAAGAACAAAAATTCTTTAACATTCCTAAATTCGTATTCACTTATTCCTGTAGCTAACAGGTCTGCAATCTATCACAGTCAAACCAAGTCAGCAGCCCGAAGAATTGACTGAAATAAAGAAATTTCCGATTATGAAAAACGTTTAATAATAAGTTTACCCCAACAAACCCAAAGGGCTCTTCTCAAAAGACTTTAAACAAGAATACGGTTTAATTCCTGGAGTATGACTGTGCCATTCTACTTAATTGCAGGCTATTTCATACCGGCACTAACCAGTGAAGTAGTGGAAATAGGGATTGGAAGAATAGTGCAGCTTAGTGTCAACGAATGGACGAATAATAAATAAAAATACTTAATAAAATACACAAGAAACAAAAGATTTGATTCGGATGAATGGTTCCCCGAGGCCAAAGCCCACTTGATTATCCGCTTAAAAGACAGAATCGCCGCGCAACGAAACCAAAGGATGAACCAGGCCCTCACACTATGGGGACGAATGAACAAATGGACGAATAGTGAGTAGCAGGCTTTAGAAGTTGAACGAAAAATTGCGAATAAACTCATTTTAAGCCCGCTACTCACATTGTTGTTTCGTCCATTGGTTTATTCGTACGCATAGTGTGGAAGGTCCGGTTCATCCGTTCATTTGGTTGCGCGGCGATTCCGTCTTTTGGGCGGATAATCGAGTAGGCTTTGACCTACTATTTGTTTTTTTTTTGTATATTTTCAAACATTGAAACACATGAAATCCATGCAAACGTCTTAAATAAAGATTGATGAATAGTGTGGATGAAATATACGTGAATTCAAAGATTCGCCAATTCGTTTTTTCAAATGAATGGATGAGTTGAATGACGAATCAAAACGACGCGCGCGACGCCGCAACGACTGGAATCGACTAGTGAGTAGGGGGCTTAATACGGGACAATTGGGAAAAATAAGATTATTAATAAAGAAGTAGGAGATTAGGCGAGATTTGAAGTTTCTTTTTAATAATTAGTTTTATAACAGTTATTTCCCATAATTTTAATATTATGCAAAAGTAATTTATCTTCGTAGTCATCGAGAAAAATATTGAAAATTTAAACGTTTTTTTTGGCAATAGTAGGGCTTTTATCACATTACTATATTAATGCAAGTATCAAAATACCTTCAAGATCTACGCGAAACTTAAATAAGGCAATAAAGAATGAGCTAATTCACAATTATATAAAATATGTCGTAGAAAAACTTGCATCCGAAATTTTTTTCTCTTAGGTTAGACTCGTCTCAAGACATTCCCAAAAAAGGGTAAATTAAGATTTTTTGTCAAAACCTTTCAAACTAAAAGAAACTTAAATATTTCAGCCATTAACTTTAAAATTTGGAAAAGCTATTTTAAGGGTTTAAGACTCAAAAGATCAAACTGCGCCTGGTATGACCGAACCGATTTAAAATATATTGAAAAATCCTAATATTCTAACAGTTAACTGGGTTATGTAGTGCTAGTGTAGTGAGCGGACAAGTAATATGACGTGGAACAAGTTTAAACAAATGCTGAATATATGCACTGTGCCGGTCATAATGTTAATTTAGTGATTAATGATGCATTACGAGTTGCATTGACCCCACACCATTTTTCTCTAAACTATAAATAATGCATAGTGTCTTTGTACTTAGTATTGAAAGGTGGGACCTACTGATTTCAATTACAGGTGTAGCCAGATATAACTCTAAAGAAGCTTAACACCTACCGTTTGTCAGGAATGATACATCAATTGCAGCAGAAAAAATTCGATATTTTGACATTTTAAAGACTCTCACTGAAAATGAATTGAAATCGTCTAAAAAAGAATCTTCGGTTTTAAAAAAAATCGAGAATTTTTAATTTATTTTTACTACCTTCTTTATGTTTAAAAGTCAAGTAAACTTCGCTTCAAGTACTTTACTGACCTTAAAAAGGAACATAACACATATATATATATATATATATATATATATATATATATATATATATATATATATATATATAGGGCCCACGGAAGCAACATATTTTTTTTTTATTTCAAATAACTTATTTTCGACGTGTTGTTATTGTTTAGCTACCCATTTTTGTCTAACTTTAGTTCATATCTTCTTATAAAAGCGGATCGGTATCAGACGTTCAGTTTTCAATAAACTATATTTGACCTTAAACTCTCTAAACCAACTAAATACACATGAAATAACTAAAGTATTAGTAATAATATTTATCACTGTAACACTTTTAATTTAAGTCAATTCCGGCTATAGAGGCAACCCTTATTTTTTTTAACTATATAACATATATCACAAATTGATTAACGATTTTTAATTTTACAAACTTTACATATTTTGGCATTGACCAGCATTATAGGAACTGTATAAAATCGGCGTAAAACGATAGATAATGTAAACAGTACATATCACGCTATGGTCATATTTAAATTACATAGTTATCGACAGTTTAATCAAAACAATACATTTATACAGTAAGTAGTTTATATCTTCCAACTACTACTCTTTGTTGGGACTACTGAACTGCGTAATCACCTTATGTATCCAAAATAAATGATCAAATCTTAGTTATATAATTTGCTCTGAACATCAGAAAATCTAGGGATTCCTAGAACATTATGTCATGTTAAATTTGAAACCCAAAAAGACCTAATATTTCTAAAAATTTTCAAAACCAATGTACAAAAAGCAGCTTGAACAATTGCTCTGACAACTTCTCATCTATAAATTTCTTCTTATTGTTAAGGTATAGGCATTGAAACTGATATCTCCTGTATTATAACTATTTTGAATTATTATAAAAATTAAAAATCAAAACTATAGGTATAGCCAAAAAAATCATGTAGAAATTTTAAACTTTCAGTGAAACAAAGGTGTTCAAACTGATTTTTTATCATAGAGAAAAAATCCTGCTATGCAATTCTAAAAACCTAATCATCTTAATTATAAATATAATAAAAAAAGGAATTATATAGTAAAGTAGTTCTAACATAATGTCAGTAATCAATAGGTTAAAAGAGGGTGAAGAGTTTTTTAATTGAGCTAGTGCACTCTTATCAATATGGTATTATATAAAAGTTGCATACATTTAATTAATGCCCATATTGACATAATTCATTTAATTATACAAAAAATGATTATAATGATAATAAAAGTGCATACAGATCTTTTTCTCAGTTTATCCTAACCAAGAGTTGGATTAAATTACTTATTTCAACAAAAAATATTTACGAGGTGATATAAATCAATCAGAATATATCATTTAATATTTGTTTTTGAAATTATTTTTTCCGCGCTAATTAAATATGAACCTTAGCGCATAATTAGTTGCTAGTAGAAAACCAAGTAATTTAAGTTCCCAGTGAAACGATGGCCTTGGAAGTTTGCAGTTCGGGCCTTCTCAATATGAGAAAATTACTATTATTCGTCAACGTTGTTTAAAAAATTTGTATGATTATAAAATGGATTTGAAACGCGTTTTCAAAAATACTAATAAACCCTAAAAATAATAACTACATTGAAATTTTAAAAACGAATTTCTCGTTTTGAACTTGAAATTTTTTCTTTGTAAAATCTAATAAATTGAAGTGGATTGTAGTCGAGACTTAAAAACTACTAATAGAAATGTCATTTCTTCTTTAGTCTATTTGCTATCCACTCCAGTCCTTGATATAGCCTGAAAAAACAAAAGAACCATTTAAAAAATAAAAATACATGATGATTACATAAAAGCTAATAAAAGACTAATCTGGTACGGATTTTAGTTCTAAGTGAACTACAGAACAAGTCTAAAACAATGCTTCTGGTAAGGAAAAGAAAATAGAGCATATGTCACAATTATCTACTGCTGAAATTTTAATGTCAACATTAATAAAGAAAATGCGTATAAAAATATTTAACACAAATAGTATACTACCCACCAAGAGACGAAATTACCACGTTGAACCCATCGGCCATAATCACTCAGGCGTATACCTATGCTATTTTTTGCAATTTCTAGAAACGTAACGTATCGGATAATAAAAGTGACATCTATGTTTTATAATAATACAAGCTATCATAATTGTTGTCAAGCTAATTATTTCCCTGGAGGCAAAAGTGGCACTTTCGTCTAATGAAAACAACTTTAATAAAGTTTCTAGTTTGCTCTAGAAATTAAAAAAGAAACAGTACAATTACTGAAACTCAAGTTCAGAAAACCAAATCAAACGTAGACTGTGATGGTAGTTTATACAAAGAAAAATACAAATTTAATTAAAAAATTGTATAATTTGCCTAGCACATTATTCAAATTTAATATGACAGTCAGTCTAAATATTTTTGGACCTAACATTAGTTCGAGCAGGATGATCCTAAGATAGCCCCGCATAAACCAATGCAATGTCAAAGAGAAATCTGCGAATAGCAACAGAATTTATGACTAGACACTACTACCTAAAAAAATATCTTTACAGGAAAGTGAGTATCACCGCCAGCTCAAGAGAAAACTAGGTGGCAAAATGAGGGATGTTCTCAAATGGAATGTACAAGGGTTCCAATGGGGAGAAGACCATTTAGCAACCCTTTCTCCCCCATTATATAACTAGGAACTTTTTAGGATGTATCGTTAAAGGTTCCTATAATTTCAGATCTTCTTTAGTAACTAAATAATACAAGACTTTCTTTTACACTCTTTATTACTTTGTTTAGGCTCCCTTGAATAATAAAATACTGAGTCAAACACGCGTAGCCTTGGCAAATAATGAAACTGCGTCTTCTGCTGTAGAATACTTTTCCAAGTCGTATGTTAACCTACGAAGCCAAAATGCATATATTTTTGTTCACTCTACAGAATTAGGTTTTACGTGTTTCATACTTCTTTTAGAGATTTGAAAATGCTCGTACAAAAGTTAAAAACCCTAATCAAATTTAATATATTAATAAACTGAGACCACAACTTCGACTTTTATTAATTAGGTCTCATAGGGTGATTACTTTGACTTATACTTTAGAATTAACCTTATAATAAATTTTCATTAAACTACAAAATAAGTTATCAAGTTTTAAAAAACAATGTTAAAAAATTAAACACACTGTATCTATAAAACTAAGCCGTTTTGGATATGTTGATTGTATAAAATTTGGGTGTTAAATTCAGTCAAATTACCCTCCTAAATATTCTACTATACTATATAGAATTTATATCTAATGTAGGCATGCTAAAAACAGGGTTTTAGAAAGTTCTTACTAAAAAAAGAAAAACTTTAAAAATATGTTAAAAAGTTCATTAAAATAGTGTATCTTGACACTGTACTTTTCCGAAGAGTCTCCTATAGGAAACTTTCATGGACAGCATCTGTCGTACAAAAATCGTGTAGGATGTGACAGACACTGAACGAGGGCGAAATTGTTTCCGATTTATAATAATAGGTTCGGAGTAACCAGTTAAGGAATGTAACAAGTTAACCTTTAACACACCCATAAAAAAGAGAACGCAACAAAAAATTGATTATTTATAATCAAAACGAAATTAACACTGTACTCACCCTTCTCCCGTGAGTGCACAACAGGACTGTATGTGCCACTGTTGTTGTTTTATCGAAGTCAAATCTAATTCTTTCGATATCTCTGATGCACTCATTGACCCTTTGACGTCTTGTTTATTTGCATAAACTAGAACTCCGGCTTTGGACAATTCTTCGTGAGCTAGCATCTTGTAGAGCTCTTCTCTAATTACTGACAGTCGCTCTCGGTCCGTCGAATCTACTACCACTATTACAAACTGCAAAAAAAAACGAATTGTAAAAAAATCGTTGATGAACGAAACTAATATACATATAAAGGTAAACCAATTTAACAACTAAATCTCATTTTTCAATAGTTCGAAAGACATATTCCACTGAGACAAGGTAACTAACACACCGGGTATATTGTTATAATGTATATTATAATTGTATGACATAATACATTCAGCCCCTTACACAGACAAAATTCTAAATACCTTACTTTAATTTTTAAGATAATTTTTATGTCTTTGCAGAAAAAAACATAAATCTGCTTTGATATATATGACGTATATATTCCGTGAAATATAAGTTAAGATTTTAACTCACATTCATATTTTTAAGGAATAACAGAAAATACCCAAAAGTATTTTAAATGTGAGGTACTACTAAACGAGAGAACATATGCCACCAAAATATCAATGGATCATTACAACTCCATTAATTTATTGTGTGCCATATGTCTCCAACGATTTCGCATTTACAATAGGGTCTACAATTTGTGACAGGATCCAAATGACATTAATGAGTAGTAACTATGTAACTATAGTACATCCAGGTAGCATCTTGAAACGTGGAATTGGCACAAAATGCGATTATCATATTTATAATTCTATAAAATATACGAAAATAATAGTATTTCACTAAATTCAATAAAATAATAGGCCATTTCAAATTAATGTGGACTGACTTGAAACCAAAATACTTTTTGTCCCTTCTGATCAATTGTTACCTTTAAGTGCTTCATTAGCATAATTTTTCACACCCCGACTTCAGTTCTTTTTTTTATAGCGCTGTCATTAACTTTGACAATTTGCCAGGCACCACACCCCGACTCGATCGCCCTAATATTACGTCAAACAGGTATTTTAAATGTTGCTTTAAGGTCGCCTTCACACTATGCTAGTCGGGCAAAAAAATTACATCACGTAAAGCAGCGCCGCAAGAACGGTTCCAGTGTTGCTGCTTGCTCCTTTATCACAGCCTCCCAAGCGTTTTTCTTACCCCTCTATCACTATAATCCTTGTGAAGGCTTCCATTGGACTCAATACTTTTCCACCAGCGCCGCCGCTATGCAACGCTATTTAGCGGCAGAGTGAGAACTTTTTTATCAAATTTTGAAATCTCCGTTAATTTGTGAGAAATTGACCTTTGGAATTTAAGTGAATCACCCTATATATATTTATTTATATATATTTATCCAAATATATAATATATAATATATATATATATATATATATATATATATATATATATTTAAATGATTCTTAAAGAGGAAAAAATTTCCAGTAAGAAAGTCCTGATTTACGGAACTCTACCCTATTATTAATAATTTTAATTTAAACCGTTACGATGCTCCAAAACCGGCCGTAACAAGAAAAAATAATTTAATATTATTAAATATTAATTTTGATGTTTAAAAAAATTGTGGATTTATTTAGATACTTTAAGGATTAATATCCCCCTGATTTTTCATAAATTGAGCATATTAACAATTTTTAAACGCCATTTATATAACGGAAAGCTAACAAAAACTTTAATTTTTGTGTTTTTTGTTAGTTTCTATAATTAATAACTAAAACAGATTAAAACAATTAAAAACGTCGCAACGTTATAATCCCGTATAGTATATATGTGATAAAGTCTCCACGAAGCAAAATAATTTTAGTGGCTTTTGTTTAACAATTAGTCGACTTGAAATATATATATTTTTTTTAATTAAAAATAGGCACATTTTATGAAAAATCAGTGAAAAAAAATTCTACGGAATATTGTTCCTTCAAGGGTCTAGATTATATTAATTTAAAAGTTTTAAACTATTTACTATACCAAATTTTAAACTATTTAGCTTAACCAGTACTAAGACTTTTCGGTCACCCTGTATACAGGTTATATAACAAAAAAAATAAGATGAGGTTGACCTTGATTTTGCAAAATTAATTTACATCCGCTTTTACTTGGTGCCTTTTAAATTTTGTACACATATATGTGAAATGCAAAAAAGATTTAATACGCAATAATTTCAAGAGCTTGAACTTAAATACTAACTGATTGCTTTTAAATTTCTTATAAGCGTACCGGTCGGAAAAATGTACATTAATTTGATAACCTTGATTTTGTGCTTAACCAGGATCTTGCAAGTCGATAATGATTCAAATCCGTTCGACCGATTGTAAGTCAGATATACAGTGTTCAAAAAATACGAAAAAGTGGATTTCAAAACCTAAAAACGTCAACAAATTAACATTTTGAGACGGCAATTTTAAAGGCGGCACAGATCGTAAATAAAAGTTAGGTAAAGTTTTTTCATATTAGTTATAGTTAAGGAGACATGTAGAGTGAAAAATCGAAAAAAATATTTTTTCTCGGTATTTGATCTTACATATCTCCTTAACTACAATACATATGGAAACATTTTACTTAGCGTCGTTTTTGTGGCCTTTAAAACTATCGTCACAACAAATTTTATTATTTTAATTTTTAGTTCTTGTAATCGACATTTGTTGATCACCCTGTATATCTCACCTAAAGTTTAATACTGCTAAAACTATTCTTTCTTCAAGCATCAACTTTTATCAAGAATAAAATTTTCTGAAAAATTAATTTAAAAAAGTTTCCCATTTGTTGCATAGTTTGGACACTATATTGCACATATCTACCTGCAAATTATTTTTCAGTAGATTTTGAAGAGAACTTATACTTAAAAAGATTTTTAAGTTTTTTTTTTTTGGTTTTCTCGTTAGATCTTTCTTAAAATGCACTGTTTCAAGGAAGATCATTGTCTCGGTCTTTTTAAACTCGTAAATGGACCGGGTTGATAGAGATCAATATGTTTTTAAGAATTTTTTTCTTACTCTTCATCCTCATCCTCTATAAAATCATCTATCATTTCGACAGTAAAAAAATTGATTACTCCCAACAGATTACTCATTTTCGACATCAGATTATGAAAGAGCATCTGGAATGTTTTCACATGATCCTCCATTACAAAAAGCACATATAAAAAGTATGTAGAGTAATTTAATCCCATTTTCATACATACAAAGCTCTTAATTTTTAATTCTTATAGAACTTGTTTATTAAAGCTTTGACAAATAATTGCAACTTGTATATGAAATTTTACGGCAATAAGTTAAGTGGAAATGCTTCAAAATTAACATAAAAAAAGAATTAGTTAAGGCCACCATCAAGATCAAGGTCATTTAATTTTTGCATAGTCATTAGACCGTTATATATTATAAAATATTAAATCAATAGGTCAAGTGCAGCTGGTTAAAATTTGGCTTACGTGATTTGATTCAGACAGACCAGTAAAGCTAAGCAAAAGCTTGTAATAATGCATTATTTAATCTACTTAAAGGCGGCGGAAAGGGGAATCGAAATCTCAGCATTTTAATTATTAGTATGCCAAAGTTAATAAACGTGCCAAGTATAAAATTTCCATGACTTTTTGCAAGTTGTAAAATGTACCTATTGCCTGGACTAAACTAGAGTCGAAGAACGTTACTATTATTTACCCAATAGCAGGCCTTTATCGGTAAGAACTGGTGGATAGAAAATAGAGCTAGATTCAAGGAATGGATTTAATAACTATCTACTACCACAATAGATCCTTCCTCGCCGTGGTGCTTTTGGTAGTTGACATGCTCCAGGAGGATACTTTTTATTTTTTGCCATATATACTTTTATATTTTTAAAATCGAGCATAACATTTCCTGAGCTGTATAAGCGGGTAGTTTGAAGGAAATGGTGTTCACTGGCTGTACACATCGGTGACTTTCACAGCGGTAACTGTATACACGCTAGATTACAGTGGGAAAGGCCTGTAAGGCTTAAAAATTGGCTAGATTACAAATACTGATCTGTCTGACAATTACCGGCTAATGGAAACAACACCAAGACAGCTTGAATGTCCGTTTGCTGTTTCTGGAATGCTACCTATGAGTCAGTGGGGGTATGGCATCCTGCAGGCGGATAAAGGATGAAACCTAGAATATGCAACACCTAAGAAAAGGACGTCAGTCCATCGCATATCTTCTCATCCAGAACGAATCCCGCGGACATATTTTAAAGCTGCAAAATCATTTAGAGTAATAATTATTCCGGAATCCATGGGCGGCAGGAACTATAGCACCACCCGGAAATATCCAGGGCTGGTATAAGAACGGTTCCAGTCTTGCCAATACAGAGCAATGCATCGCTTGAGCATACAGGAAAGACAAGGTTCTATGCGACGAAACCAAAGAAGAAATATTTTCTAATAGTCAAGGAGCCGTTAAGGAAATATTAAAACCCAGGATCAGTTTTAAGCTAGTCTAGGAGTGCTGGGATCTGCTATAGGTGGAGACTCAGAAGGGAAACCTTTCGATCCAGTCACATATCTAGTGAGGATTTCAAGACCTTTGACTATGAGACTTTGCAAGCCTTCATAAAAAGCAGACGGACTCCAAACCAGTGCAGAAGATAATCCAGGATGAGAGTGGATAGAGAAACCATGCGACAAGTTTCTCTTACTATTGCTACTAACTACTATAACCATAGACATAATAACAAGGAGACGGCATTGTTTTGATTTGAACGCAATCATACATTGTCAAAATTATTACTTGTTTGGTATGTTGTATTATTTTAATTTGGTTAATTGGAATAGGTTTTGTCAGCTATCTTGCTTACACCAAAATGTATACTTGTTGATGTTAAAATTAATTTTTAAGGTGATTCTAATACTGTAATAATAATATCTGTAATCTTTCATTAACTATATATAATAATTTTTAAAAATATACATTCAAATATCCTGTTTTTTAATTCCATACGATGCCAAAAACGACAACACCACTATATTTTTCTCAATCGTAGTGTATGCAAATTTACAAAGTTAATGAACCAGTATTCCAAACAAAGAAGTGTTGCTTTAAGCGAGTCTAAGCGTATTGTGTTTCAGCGAATTTTGGGATATTCTTGGTTATTTTTGTGCGAATTCTTGGGCATTATGGTACGTAAGTGCGAAGTGTGCAAAAATTTGGACTATTTAAGCACTAATGTCTCTTTTCTCAGGTAAGTCAAAATGTTATTATCTTTCTGTACTAATTGGCGAACGTGGTACGAGATTCTTCCTAATATTGTATTCATTTGCAAGTAGGATTAATTTAAGGGTTAATAGCACTTGTAATTGTTATTTTATTGTTCTTTAGAAGGCAAAATTACATATCTACATTTTCTCCTGAGCTACAAATTCATAGATTCTGAGGCAAAACCGATGTATTAAGATACAAAAAACACAGGTATACATATCTCCTTAAATAAATTTTATACAGAAAATATATATTTGTTACAATAAACTATTTTATAATAGTGAGAAGTAGGTACCCTGTTTTGCAGTCAGAACAAAGTAAACAAAAATAACGAGCTTAGGTGTACGGTTTTATAAATAAGGTAAAAAATAGTTTAAGTATGTTATTAAATATGCCTGTTGTGGTATTAAAACTTTACAGCGTTACTTAAACTTAGGCCAGACAAGGAGGATAGATATTCTTTTCGTTGTCACACTTACGTGCAATACACGTTTATTTACTTTAGTCTTTGCAACAAAAAATACACGATTTTAGGGATCAAACAGAAAGAAATGTAAAATCTCCACTGTTATTATGTCTTGTTTATAAATGTACTTCATAATCAAACTTATTTTTTGAAAAATGGAAAACAAGCCTTAGACAGAAGACAACCATAAATAAGTTGTTAAGACAATCGCTAAAATGTTAAATATAATCGAATCCACAAAAATAGGCCCTTAGTGGAAGAAATGTCAAATTACAAAAGTTCAAAGGAATACTGGATATAGAGAAATTTAATTAACATAAATAATTTATAATAACTTATTTTAAATAAAAAATCTATGTGAAAATATTTTTACTTCCCAACTTGAAAAAATATAACTACACACACCATTGATTGCCTGTATAGCCCTAGAAGGCTAATTCGTTTAATCTTCGAAATATATCTAAACCGAATTACAATCATTTTTACTTTTCAATGATGCTCTACAAAAAAACTTATAAAGCTATTAAATGCAGTTTTTTAGATTTTTTAAATAACATCAAATTTTACCTTTAAACTGTGATATGTAAACAGGCGCATGAACAAGGGAGTCTCCCCGTAAGTAGTTATTTTGTTTTTACACCTAAAATATGATTAAGGAAATATTTATAAAATGGTTATTGATGAACAATAAAATGAACGCTCACTTCTGGCGAATTCTGATTGTAGCCATTATTTTTGTTAAATTCATAATAAGTAAATAGTGGACAAATGAAAAAAAAATATTTTCTAGTTATTGTCAATATTATAAATATGAATATTATTTTTTTAACTACTGATTCTAGATCAAAAATAAAAATTGTCGTTTCAGTTAAAAATTCTTAATAAGCCAACGATTGGATTTATGGCAAAATGTCAAGAGATTAGACTTATAGATAATGAGCTAGTGAAGAAAATACAATTCGATCTGGAGTCAATAGTTTAAGAAATATTGAAATTTATGACAATTATTAGAAAATACTTATTGTTAATATGTTAACTAAAATTAGAATTTTTAAACGAGTGTTAACTTATATATTTGGAAATTAGCAACAATAATGGTCGCAAATGAGCGTTGACCTGCTTAACTTTATGCCACTTTCAGGGGCTTATTTCACAAAAGCTACTAATAATATTAGCTAATATTATCCGGGCAAGTTCAAACGGTACGATCGCACAGGGCGGCATCCACAGGGTGGGCAGCAATCTGTCTCCACTTCATGAAAACAAAGAACGTCATTTTTCATATTGCCTAATTTAATTATTACTGTTTCGATATCCACAGTCGACCAATATTTGCACAAACGTTGCGCTTTAAAATGTAAGCTATACGGATCCAATATGATATCCCACGAGAAACAAGACAGAAACTCTAGTCAAAAAATAAAAGGTCAGTCTGGTTAGTGGACAGTGGCGTTTTTCAGTTTAAACTATTGTGGATAAAAAGAAACGACTATCTATTGTCCTACAAAATATTGGAGCAGTTTCAGAAATACTTCTACAGGCAGGATAAATGGGCTATGTAAAACTTAGAAGGCTGCTACAATTTAAGTATCCCAGGTGCAGTGACATAAGGTTGCAGGATCAACAAAAATGTGACTCGAAAGACGAATTCGGGAATGTTTAAGCCGTATATGCGGACGGCTATAAGCTTTAAGAGATGGCTTATTAAGGAAACCGTGCCAAAAGCTGCTGTAGAAGTCCCAAGGAAGAACATGCTTCTGACTGGGCACTAAATTTATATTCAAACATCAGTAAGAAGGCCTTATAACGATGAAAAATACATCAAGACCTAATTACTTAAACCGTTTTGACTTGTTTGACTTTTTGATAGTGAAAGGCCAGTCCATAAAAATCAAAAATTTTACAGTAGTGTCCGGGTTAGCCTTTTTAATGTTATGAATACTATTGAAAAAGTCGAGAAATATTTTACTGATGGGAGAGTCGTTCAGGTGTTTGATTCCAATAAGGAACCAAAATTCTCCAATTCTAGTAAATGAAACAGTGTAACATAAAAAAGAATGTTGATTTATTTGGTATTCTAATTAAATTATTTATAAAAATGACGAATTTTGTGTCTCTTCCATATGAACGCTCAAAAACTGAAACAAATATCGGTCCGAATTCTGTGTTAAAGTGCACATAACGTTTCTAATTTGTTGGTGTCGTTTTGTGGACGTGTCTATTTCTGGAAACAAAATAAAACACTAACTGAAAATTGTCTCTAGATTTATTTTTTCTGCGTGTGTGTGTTTGTGTTTTGGGCTCTGTTGTCCATCTTTTAAATCTGTTATTTTTAAAATCAATAATAACCAATTTAATTTTTTGTTTGGTCACTTATAAAATTCGTATTTTGCGAATTTTCTCCTAATGCTGTGTACCTCTAAGTTTCTAAGTGTAAATCTTCTAAAGCTAAATCATAAAGTGCAATTATACCTACCTATGGAAAAAAGAAGGAAAGGCGGCGACATCGACACCGGCACGACAAAAAGTTGACCAGAGCGGCGGATTAGCTAGCGACGCGGCTTCGGCCCTGAATATTATTAGTCTAATAAACTAATAATATCACTTGTCAATTATCTGTTTCATAAAACTGTTCACTACACTAATAAAATAAGATACTAAAATTATTATTTTATTAGTCTAGTCAAAGTTTACAGAATTGCTTCTGTAAACTTTGGTCTAGTAGGCTGGCGCGCGGTGTTTAAAGACAACTGCCAATTACAAGAGTATAATATGCATTTTTATGGAACGCCGTTTCACTTTTTAGTCTGCTATATGCCCGGTATTAATTTAAATTGAATGGGACTTCATTATGGCAATTTATTTTATAATCTTATAATAAAAATGTAATTTTAACTGAATCCTTAGAACATCCAGAGCTAAAGCCTTCATATAGATTTTTAACAATCAATTAATTTGATTTAGCTATTAAAATGTATGTCAGGATATTTGGATGGGTCTTTACAAAATTAATTCAATTTTCATTATATTATTATAATTAAAATGCATTTTTTTTATTATAATATAATTTTATTACTTAGAAATATGTTCATATCGATATTTATCCAATATTTAACGAATACCTTTGTAGTATTCTGTGGGAAACAATATAAACGATTATCAATTTTTATGAATGGTATTTTCATTTATAGCAATTTCTATGATTATCTATTTTCATTGAAATCAATTTCCATTGATATCAATTTTGATTGAATACAAGCCCCTCGAATTCATTTTTATTACCGGAAGTTTCGCCATCTATAGCCTCCCAAAAGAAACATAATGTGTTCGCGTGAGTGTGTTCGATAACTCAAATTAATTTGCGAATGTGTCGTCATACGAAAGAGAAGTCTTCGCACGCAAAAAGTTTGTAAAATTCTGGAGCCCCTCTGGTCTGGTATTCTGTGTTCTGAAGTATGAGCCGACTTTGTTAGTTTGCGTATTGCGCTAACATTGGATTGCATTCTAATAATCTTGCTCATAAAACACGATGATACGGGCCGAATTTAAACTCTCTTTCACACGCAAGTACGTCACATCGATGTACAGCGTCTGGAAGTCAAATAGGCCGTAATGCATTGTCGTTTAAAAACGTTTGTAGAATTTACGCTTCAATAAAATGTTTTTAAAATTATTAAACTAATTATTTTGAATCTATAAATTTTATTTTCAATACTGTTTATTACGTCCTACCTGTGCAGTTGCAGGCAGTAGAAATCGAGATTGAAATTATAATCAAAAAACAAATTTCCAAAATAATACATTTTCAAAAATGTGGATTGTTGCTTACCGTCAAGCTGTTAAGATAAATTTAAAAAATGGTAATTTAGGATATATTTACTATAATAATAGAACAAAATGGTTTTAGCTACCTGTATAGGGACTTCTGAACCAGGTTTGTATTTTTTAATTGCAAGTAAAAACTAAAAATGTCAATAGACGGCACTAGTTTAGCAACTCAAGTAACAAATGTTATAAAATATGAATGGAAGTTTCCCCTGCAATTATTTTACTTTCAGCATTCTTAACTTTTGTTTTATATTAATTAATTATTTTAATCAAAATAAATTTCAAGAATCCTCACGATCTGATATTTATCGTATCGATCGTGGTGTTAATCATAATTTTATAAACAATGAGTATTAAAAGGGGACTCGTATGTTGCACTATAGAGGCTGCTTTTCTAGAAGCAACAAGGCCGAATTAACTACTTACGATGGTTTGGGGCTCATCTGGGAGAGGTGAAGTTTTGCGATGACAAAAAAACGGTCAATGGGTTTTACGCATTTGGGGGCCCTTCGGCCGCAACTCAAAATTTACATGATGACAAAAAAAAGAAAAGATCCTCAGTTTTATATTTCTCTCGCTGATGTCTCCCGGGGCCCCCACCACATTTGAGCTTTACGCGTTGTGGCCTTTGCATTTGCATTTCAATCATTAAATCCCCGCAAAAACATGACGCGCAAGCTCTGTGCTGGGGCCACTGCCGACGCGACGGCGGGGCCTGAGGCAGTGGTGGGCCTTATGTAAAAAATAGACGTGCGACGCCGACGGTTCGGCAAACTACTTTCAACACTTCGAAATTTTAGTTTTAAATAAATTTGTACAAGATTGCAAAACAATCTGTGAAGTACCACTTATTTTCTCGGTTAGTAATAATGTCTGATTCTGTTGTTGATCAAAGGTTTTTAATTTTAATCGGCCATTGAATTCTGATTTATTTTTTAATTTATCAAATATATATATATATATATATATATATATATATATATATATATATATATATATATATACAACCATTATTGTCCCTACCTAACCGTAAAAGTCCCCGTTTATACAATGATATTACAATTTCAATCAAACAACACAACCTTTATTTTATTGACAGGTGTAAAATAAAAAAATGAATGTTCTTCCAGCAAAAGCTGAATCTGATTTTTTATCCAAAAAGCTATATTTATATTCTGAAATCTGAAATGCGTGTTTAAACGTTTTATCTGTAGCACCTCCTTCGTATCGAAAGATTCTCTAGCATCTCTACATGACAAGAAGGGTACACGTTGCTTTGAATATTTACCTTTATTACAGTTAGATGTGAAGGCATTAAATCTAGTACAAGACACAACCATCAATCGGTTTTTATGACCTATAAAACTATCACATATTTTGCCCTGGCTTACATCCATAATATGTGCGTGAGTACCAGAATGTAAGAACTAAAAATATAAAAAAAAATCGGCTTTGTAGATTACACTTGTGTATTGAGCAAAGAGACCTTGTGAACAAAATTACCAAGCTAATGGGGCATGCATGCTATGTTTTTGTTTTGGAGTTTTCTTCAATATGTTCTGCATTCCAACATACGAGGGTTTCGGGTTTGGGTAGGTGTAGGAGACAAATGCACCCCGCACCCCCTTCCCCCCGACCTAATAACCCAAGCAAAAATTACATTATATAAAGCATTTCAGAAACACATGAAAACTTTGTTTTTTTTTTAGTCTTCATGCTTACGTTGTTCCAACAAGAACCTAGAACTTTTTTTTAGTTATCAAATGTTTGCCTCCCCCTCTAAGACGGCATTCAAAATACACCACCGGGTAGATGTGTTCATTTATGTAAATTCGTATCTTGATCGACGCGCAGCTTTGAATGTGAAATGCACATACCTATAAATTATAATAATTACTCGTATAATAAACAAGGGAGACAAACTTGAAATTGTTGTAATGAAATATGGTAAATAAAGATATAGTGAATACCTATATAATCTTACTACAGTTTGCTTTAAATAGGGTGACCAGATATACGATTTTTAAGAAGAATGTTCTCTTTTTCAGGTCCATGAACTCTGGTACTCTTACTATTTCCATAAATACGACAAATATCCTCTATTTTGAGAAATCTGGGACAAATGATCTCTATTTTGCGAAATCTGGTACCATTTTCTAATTATTTTTGTTATTTTTAGTCCATATTATTATGTGTATTATAATTATTATTGTAAGTCACTGAATTCTGTGAAAGTGACAAGACTTTACTTAATTATTATACGCTGGTACCTATTTTTACATTTCGTAAAAATGTACTCTTTTCATTTTAAAAAAATCTGGTCAGCCTACTTTAAATCACGTTTAAGAAGCCAAAAAACCTGTAGTAGAGCATGTCGCCGGCACACAGCTTCCAGGAGAAATTGCAATTTGCCATTACAAATTACAGTGTGTGGTAATCTGTGAATTATAGCTGGGAAATTCAAAACCTTGTTTTCTTTATTCTGGTATAAATATAAACACTAAGTCAAAAATCGTTGTTATTGCTCTACCATATATGACTGATTGTAGATTAGACCAGGAAATCATCAAAGGATTGTAGAATAGCTTGTTTTGGAATAGGATGTTGGGAGCTAGATACGTTCGTTTTAACTTTTTTTCATTATGCTCTGTAATTTTGTACGTGGTCGCATTTTAAATATAGGAGTGTATATTGTATTCCCCAATGATTTAATAACTAAGTATTCCCAATCGAACAATAATAAATCACGTTTTAACTGTCACTGAGTACCTACGAATATGTTTTTCATTATTCACATCCGACTGGTCATGAGGTCGTGCACAATACAGTCGCTTGATTTTAGATGCACATTTAAATCTTCGAACGCATGCCTAGCCAGAAACTCGGGTCTTAAAAAATTACAGATTTCTGCTCTTGTTGTTCCTACTTTGCACTAGATCGCTTCACGTCCGATAATTAAAATTGAAACAAGGTGGCTGCATTCAATGAAAATTGATATTCACAAGAATCAACATTAATAAAAATTCGAAATCAAAACAATGCATATAAAATTTTTGTGCGGGTTTTACGTGGGTTTTCCTTTAGAAAATCTTCGGGAAAACCAACGCTAGGCCCAGTTGTGGACTGTGAATTTGAGGGAACGCTGGTTTGATCTAGATCCGCGTCTGTATACTAATTTTGGATCTTGGTTTAAATATTTAAATGTAAATTATATATAAAAAAATATATATTATTTAATGTCCTGAAACTTACCTCAATGGTTCATAATTTCAGGAATGGAAAAAGGGGAATCCGTAGAAACAAATTGTCCAATTAAGTATTCTGTATGTAGCGAAGAAATTTTAGGGCACGACTATATATCACGTTATAAGTACGAATAACGCGAAAAAATATTGGCTAGCCAAATCACTTTAGTAAATGAGTGCCGTCAGTACTATCGGAACACTGGTCGTTCGGTTTTCGGTAAATTTTATGCTTGACTTCCTCCCTTTCCTCTTCTCTCCGTATCTCGTTCAATCTCCATAAATTTGTAGAGGGACAAAAAGGGTCAAATACGCAAAGGAATAGACAAGGAAGGATATAGGAAATGTATTGAGCGTGTCAAGACATTATTATAAAATGAAATTTTAGTGTGTAAAAGTAAATAATATTTTATTATAACAGGGCAGTCTAAAATTTAATGTATTGAAATATATATGTTGAAAAAGTAAATTAAGCCTAAGATATTAAACTATTTCCCAATTATAATTAATCAATTTTATAATTCATTTTAAATAAAAATTCCCAAATAAAAATGTAAAATAAAAGAAAGAAAATGGGAACGAACCAGCATATTAAATAAAACCAGTTACCTTATACCCGCTAATCATTTAAATTCCACAACTCTTATACATTTAAATCTCGTATTAACTTTTATTTATTTATTCAAATGTATATTTCAAGTATTTTAATTTCCATGGTAACGGGTTCGTGTTATATCCGTTTGATGTAGTATAAATTACAGGTAAACGACTATCAAAATCAAAATAATGAGCATTATTACATTTACATTTTTAGGGTGTTAATGGAATTGATATTAAAAAAAAATGATATCGTAAAAGATGCTTTAATTTTTTTTGATATGCGATAAAATTAAATTAATTTTTTTTATTATATGACTTCTTAAATCAGATTTGCCTTCATACGGTTGAAATAAATTAATCTCCACAAAGTCGTTATTGCATTCTAATGTAGATTTCGGTATTAATATTAATTTAATGCGATCCAGTTTTATTTCATACCAATTTTTATTAACATTTAAGTAGGCTGTATACGTGTTAAAAAAGAAGAAACAACTACTTTTTTGTGGTATCAATTGAAATTGTCTGCAAAGAAATTGCTTATCGTAAGAATGTCATTCGGTAAAATCGGTATCCGCAAAAATTCGATATCGGAAAAATTAAAACGAATAAAAATTGTATGCAGGTAGCATCATTTATGTGTTTTGCAATTAAATTTGGTATCAAAGACGCGTATGATTAAAAAGTAAAATGGCGTTCCACACATTTTGCAATAACCTGTATTATAAGTAAAAAGTCATAATAATATTATGACTTTTTTCTAATAATATGAGTTTATTTTATTTTATTACTTAGCAATTTCATAAATAAATAGTCAATAATATTTGTTAGGAGTGATCGGGAATTATATTAGGCTAATAACAAACGAGTTTCATAACTGTTTCACGACTAATAATATTAGTGTACATTTTATTAACAACGATAAAAAAAATAAGTTAGTCAACTGAGCGTCATCACTGTCGTTTTCTTAAGACGAGACCTACATTATTTTTTTTAATCTTTTAACCCTTTTATGTACTAATGTACCACACTCGTGGCATTGAAAATTGAAAGTAGGTACTCTTCTTCCCACTAATATATTTCTAATTTACCACGGTTTATGCCAGAATTATTGTAATGGGTCTTTTAACAATGTAATTTGTTATCAGCTTTTAAAGATCTGAAGAATTCAAAAAATGGAAGCAATGATTGAAAAAGAACAATACATACCTACACGAGACGTCGAATTTCTAAATCATTAAATAGAAAACAATAAATTTTCTAACTCTAGAGTTCTTTAGTTGTATTTAATAAAATGTTGAATCTAAAACCAAGACTTTTTGCCAGAAAATCTAACCTAACCTAGAGCTCGTGCTATAAAATCATGTCTTATGAAAGTTGTGTTTTAATATACTATTTTCTATTTTGCAGTCGTAAAAAGGTCCGTTCAATACGCAAAGTAGTGTCGTCATAGCCACCTCAAATTTAAAACCAGACACGTCTCAAAATTGAAAAACAAAAATGCTGAGTTGCGCCACTTTTGGCATGCTTTGTCACCAACCTGAAAATGTTCAGAAGTAAATATGTTTTTCAAAGATAATGCTTTTTTTAAATATAGAACACAAAATAGAAGAAAATACTATAAAATAATCTCACTTGCCCTAATATAACCTAACCTAGAGCTCGTGCTATAAAATCATATCTTATTAAACTAGTGTTTTAATATACATACTATTTTAATATTTATATTCGATGCATTTTTCAACGATAAATGACATATTTTCCATACAGGTACTCAGAATTTAATGCAATTTACACCTCCGAATTTGTCTATATTGGCTGACATATTAGCACCTAGTGGAGACTGAATAAGTATGTGCGTACATGATAAGAGGAATAGTGCAAACAAAATTAATGGCAAAACAAGTAGACAATGATATCCTAAAAATTCTAAGTAGCATTTAACAAGTTATAGTTCATTGTAATAATAATAATAAAGATCTTTTATTAGAAATCTTATAAAATTGTATATTAAGAATTTTTAAAAGACTGAAAAATTCAGACACTAGAAACAATAAAATGCCTTTGTTACTTCGCAACCGCATGTCCAGGCACATAAATCGTACATATTTCTACGATAATAACTTCTTTGTTTTTGTCTTTACCTGTTTGATGAATTTTAAATTTCGGCAAAGGTCGACTACTCGTCTTAAATTCGAGTGGTTCCTGAAAGTTCAGCTCGCCCAATATTATTGAAAACGGATTATAAAGTTTTAATATTCTAAAACACTGTGGCTACCTTTCTTTAATAAAACATTAATTTAAACCACAAAATCAAGAAACCAAATGTAAAATCTTCAAAATAAAATCTATAAAAATACGCAATCGTAACCACAACCTATCACACGATCCACATTAAACACATCAACTGACAAAAATATTTAAGTTTCCCCGGCGCGGCTGTTGACCCAAACTTTGCCAACGTAAGCCGTATCTTACCTATGCGCCCCTATGCGAACTTGACCGGGAACACTCGGGAAAAACTCACCTCCGTTTATAACCACTAGATCAACGCGGGCCGCCAGCCCTGATCGATTCCAAATGAAACGAAACCTCTCCGGAAATCGCGTTGCGAGGCATAGATAGTGTGTAGCGGAATTAAGAGAACGGTCAACGAGTTTATACGCTTAGAATAATTGAAGGAATTTCCAAATTGAAAAAATATAAATTATGTGTTACTTTATTTATTTGTTTCTGTTTGGAAATATTTATTGGGGGGTCATTGACCATTTGACCTAATGGAGGAGCCGTCACTGCTTAAATATACAAAACTATATTATTATTATAAAAAATAAAATCTCGATGTCTCGGCCGACCAATCGCGACACCGTCAGCAGCAACAGTAATATTTGTGTTCTCCCAACCCTTTAAAAAAACACATATTGTAGGAAATAAAGATACTGTTATATAATTAAGGATATTGTTAATACTGTAATTTCCATGAAATCGGCTCCAACGTACGACGCACAGTAGTCAGTTTGATTCATCTGGCTAGGAAAAATTCAAAAAATAAAAATATTTAAAAAAATTTATTAGTGTATAAAATAGCTTTAATATGCATGCACTGAGCTTAAAGTAAAACAATTTGGTCAATAACTGCACTTAGAATCATGCATTGAGCTGTTAAACAGCAAGTTTGACTTAGGCGGCCATGGTAAGTATATTAAACTGTCAGAATTACGTAATGTTTTATCGATTGTTTAATGCACGTCACGTGGAGTTTTTTGAGTTTTTTGTGATTAAAAGTTTAAAATGGGTAAGTAAAACTTAAGTTTTAATAAAATTTTCAGAATATTTGATTTCTGTATTTTAGTAGAAGCATCTATGTTTATATTTGTCGTTTTTGTTAGATAATACTACGGATTTTTAGATTTAAAACTCCATACACTCTGATATTGGCGTGTATTTGTTAAACTGATATAACTGTGTTTTAATGTATATATTATTCTTTTATTCTCTAAAAAATTAGCTGCAACAACCTGCAACAAATAGAAAAATATACAGTTTATTTAATATCACGCACTCTAAGCAACCCCGACACTCCAAATCATTTGGTTCTATTTCACTCGCTTTATTTAAACTTATAAACCTAAACTTTGACATATATGCGTAATTCCTGCAGCGACATATTTTAAGTTATGAAAAATAAAATGGCGGATCTAATATGGCGACGGCTTTTTATTTTTAATCGATTTTATTTGGCTTTACAGAGCTTGGCTGTCTGTCTATCAAATCTTGCAATTCATTTTTTCCGTTAACCGAATATTATAATATTATTTAAAAACTTTAAGAGTGGGGGGTGGTTTAGACGTGTAAAGGGGTTAAAAAAATATTACTTTCAACAATTATTTTATCATTTATTGTTAATTTAATAAGTATGAAAATTATTTCCTCAGTGTTTATTGTAATATGTAACGTGCATAATAGAATAAAAATAACCAAAAAATGAAATAAGTAGGTACCCTTGTTTCACTTACCCCCTCACCCCCAGCCAGCCCAATTAAAAATGTTTGATCACAACCCCCTACTTGTGATACCTTATTTGAAAGCTTGTAAAAAATGTTTTTTTAGTAGTACCTTTTATGGAACATAATTACGTTTTAAATTACGATAATAATAATAATAATTGCGTTCAATATTTTTGAATTTTAGTTGGGCAAGCTGGGATTGTGAAAGTATAGAGGTAATACAAGGGTGCTTATTTTTTTTTGGTTTTCACTTTCTAATATTCTAAAAAATACATATTTAAATTATTTTTATAATTATTAAAGTAAAAATTAATGATAAAATTGAAAATGACCATCCAATATCATTATTACAAGTAGGGTGTTGCCATTTAAGATTTTTAAGTTGGGGTAGCTGGGGGTGAGGGGGTAAGAGGAAACACATTTTTCATTTTATTATTTTGGTTCCCACTCCATGTTATAGAAATTGTTTTCGGCAAATTTTAATTTTTTTTTTGTTCCCGAGTTATCACCATTGTAAGTTTTTAAATTTCACCCTGTATATTTTTTACTTAAGACACATCAAAATTAACACGCCGGAATAGTATAGAAAATTCATATTTTAAAATTGTTTACTAACTAGGTATTTTGTGTAAGAGTAGACGTTTTGTTTGTTTTTTTAGCGTTGGCGGATGGTGTACCTCGGCGTGTTCTTTTTAATATATGGAAAGAAGAGCCAAATCCAAAACAAAAGGTTCACAGAGTAATGAACCATTTGCGGGAAACCACAGACTTCCATAATTATTCGCAAGTTTGTCACAGTCAAATTAAAAAGAAAGTAGATAACTTCTGTTCTATTTTAAAACAAAAATGGACTGTGTGTCATCGCAATGAAAAAATTTTTTTGAGATCTCATAGAGTATGGTTATTAGGAACACTTAATTTTAAAGCAGAAGACAATCGACGATCTGCTGGTCGACCTACTAAAACTTTTGAAGAATGCACAGAATCTGCAAAAAAAAAGAAGGTGTACCATCTTCTGCGTTCTTCCTCGAAACAAGAGCTTGCGTTAGCCACCAGCCTTAGTTTGTATGCGGATGGCAAAAGAGATGCTGCAGATATTGTAAAACAAGTATCTAATTCACCCACAAGAGCAACCCGCATAAAACATTACAAATTAAACAACAGAGAAAATTATCCCAAAAGAATGTCTCCTGATGCGGCTTTGGGACTCCTGGTAGACAACAAAATGACCAAGGAACAATATAATCGTATAAAACGAAATAGCAAGGAGTACCATGCAGACATATACCCTAATTATAATAAAATATTAGATGCAAAAAAAAGATGCTATCCTGCAGGAATCAAGACTGATAAAATTTCCGCAGAAGTTTCAATTCAATCAATTGTGGACCATACTGTAAATAGGTTGGCAACTGCACAAAAAGAAGTCCTATTTCAAATCGCTGAACGCCATAAAATTGTTTCTTTTAAAGCATGGTTCAAGTGGGGTTGCGATGGAGCTGCTGGTCAGAGCCGTTATAAACAACGGTTTGAAGATGAGGCAAATGTTGACTCTTATCTGTTTTCGATATCGATGGTTCCTTTAAAGATGAGTGTCGAAACCGACAAAAATAAAGAAATAATTGCCTTTCAAAATCCCTCGACATCATCAACAAACTACTGCCGGCCAATAAAAATCATCTTTAGACAAGAAAGAGAAGAATTTGTAATGCAACAAATAGAACATGTAAAACAACAAATCACTCATCTTGAACCATGCCCCATCAGAATTCAAGAAACAGTTTACCATTGTACATCAATTTTGTCGTTGACAATGATAGACGGCAAAATTTGCAGTTGGCTAGCTAAGTCCTCTTCCCAAAACTGCTATTTGTGTCACGCAAAACCAAGCCAAATGAACAATATTGAAGCCATGATAATCCGGCAGGTTGTGGAAGAAAATTTAGCGTTCGGTATTTCCAGTTTACACGCATGGATTAAATGCTTCGAGTGCCTCCTTCACATTTCTTACAGACTTGAGGTAAAGAAATGGTGTGTGAAGCAGGCTGATAAACCAAGAGTCGATGCAAGAAAAAAAATTATTCAAGAAAGATTTCGACAGGAGATGGGTCTTTTGGTGGATATGCCCAAACCCGGCTTTGGAACTACAAACGACGGGAATTCGGCAAGACAGTTCTTTAAAAATTCCGCTACATCTTCTGCAATAACTGGCACGTGATTCTTATTACCTTGGCTTGTGGACTAGAAATTGATTCTGAGAAATTTCAAGTATTTTGCCTAGATACCGCCAAGTTGTATGTGTCTCTGTACCCGTGGTATTATATGCCTCAGAGTATGCATAAAATCCTCATTCATGGTGGATTGTTGGTCAAAAATTCAGTTCTACCAATAGGTCAGATGTCAGAGGAGGCCCAGGAAGCCCGAAATAAGGATTCTAAATATTTTCGTGAACATCACTCTCGTAAGTTCAGTAGAACACAAGTCATGGAAGATATGATGCATAGTCTCTTGATATCATCGGATCCATATATCACTAGTTTAAGAAGTTTTAAAAAAAGGAACGTACAACCTTTACCTCAAGAAGTAGTTGGTATGTTAAAAACGCCCTTATTGCCGAACACAGAAAGCGACTCCAGCGAAGATGACAGCGATTAATAGTAAGTCGGTTTTATAGACATAGAGTGACTCAAAGCTTAAATGATGCAGTCGATATTAAAAGTAGCTAATGTTTGGCCAGAAAACATATTACTAAGAAGTCAAACTTTTAGAACCAAGTTGCTAATGACCCAAATTGGTGTATATTTGTCTCACCAGCAGCTTGGTTACAAAAGTTTGTTTTTTTAGTAATATTATGTTCTCTGGCCAAACATTAGCTACTTTTAATATCGACTGCATCATTCAAGCTGTGAGGCACTGTATACGTATAATTATTTGGTTGTTTTACATAAGGGGTATCAGTTGTTTATAATATTAAGTCGGTTTTAAAGACATGCAGTCTGATTTATTTAAACTGACTCGCGAAATTGCATTGGATGTTGCCAATGTTATGTGTGTTATGTTTTGTTGGTAATTGGTCATTTATGTTATTTTATTTAACAATTAAACACAAAAAACACAAATACACGATATACCTACTGATGCAATTTGAAATTTAACTCTATATTTTGCTTTTGAGTAGAAACATAAGTCAACATAATCCAGGATAAACTATAGAGTGTCGCGGCAAAAACCTTAATTTGCCTGGATTTTTTTCGCGGGTCTGTTTAAATTAGTCAGACTGTAACTACATTCACTCACTATAAGTTATTTCTCTGTTATTTGTTTATAATATATCTGGTATCTGACCAGTTGTTTATATTGTATTGTTGCATTTTTGAAATACTAAGTCGGTTTTCTAGACATACTATTCAGGGGTGTTCAATCAGGAACTACATCGACTGATTATGGGAAAACCTAAGGAAAAAACAAAAAACTATTTTTTAAAAATTGGTTAAATACTAGTATTATTGTGAAAAAAGTGTGGATTGCTTTATTTTTCGTATATCGAGCAACCCACGCTTTTTTCACAATAATACTAGTATTTTTAGTTCATTATTATTTTTAAGAATTATTTTTCCCTTTTCAGTTAGGGTACTTTAAAAGCGTGTTTTTTAGTTTTTTAAAATATATTTATTTTTCACTTTTTAGTTAAAAAATGTTACGAGAGCGTAAACATTATTGATTCATGAAAATAGGTAAAAAAATTCTACACAAAATGGTGAATGCACGATGATATTACAAACATACATACATACACATACAGGTGAAGCTAATATAAGCGTGTTAAAAACGAGTTTCACTTCCCTATCTAAGTTTAATGGCTATTTTAAATAACTTGGAAACCGTTGGGCTTAAGCTTAATGTACTTTATACAAATTGGCTTAGGTTTTAATCGAAAACCGTCAAGAAATACGGGGTGTTTTATTTTTAAAAATGAGACTTTATATTGTATTTTTTTAACACCCCGTATATTTAAAAATATATTTTTTTTCGTGTCTCTCAAGACTATAGAGGTGTCAAGCACGGGGGTACCAAATGGACACCCTGTGTATATACATTACATTTTCCCATAATCGATCGTTACAATTCGTGGTGGTACACCCTGTATAGTTATGTCTTGGTTATTTGTTTTTTTTATATAAGAGTTTATTAATTGTTTTGTATTGTATTGTTACATTTGTGAAAATTAAAAAAAAATATATTTTTTCTATGAGGGGTTGCGTTTTATTTAGTCATAAAATGGGGTTCTGGTATATTTTTTCAATTAGGGATGATTTTCATGAGTCTAAAGTTACGACAAAATTTAAGTTGAGTTTATGGTAAAGAGACACCAAGGTTCTATAAATAATAATTCTAAATAATTTATTAATGTCATAAACAATTTTGTTTTGGTCATCATGGGGGTGGTTTAAAACGAATAAAATTATCTAACTATGAGGGTTGCAAAACCGCAAGTACTACGCTAAAGCATGCGACAACCTTCTTTTAACGTCTAAAAACACATTAGTACTTTTAAAAGTTCAGGATTTTATTTTATCATTTTTTTTGGAATGAGGGGTTGTTTTCACCCTTGAAAGTAAAAGCGCCCCTCGGCGCATTAAAGAAAATGTTCTAAGGTGTATTCCCTACGTATTCCTGTCTAAATCTCAAGCAAATTGTTTAAAGTGCCTGGAAATCATAGGTATTAACTTATTTTTATTTTGGCATACTGGAGTATGAATATGATTTTACATAGTGGCCTTACGCATTAAACTTTAACCATAGTATACACGCTATACCAATAAGATACATATTCATTAACACCCAAGATGACAAAATTTAAGAGAATATGTGGGTTTGGTGCCATTTTAATTCAATATATAATATTTCTCAGCCAGATCGTAAAAACTGACCACTGTGCGACGCGTCGGACATTAAAATGTTAAGCGTTACTTAATTTAAATATATTAAAAACAATATTAAAAATTATTATCATTTATGTTTTTAAAAGATATGTAATAAATAGGCGTTTTTTACTGAATTTGTTCTTGTGTTGTGGGAAAAATATTGTACACAAAAGAAAGAACACTAACATACACGCGTAACTTATCACTTGTATGTTTTAGGCTACTTTCCACGCTCGTTATGTAATATACTATTACGTTATCATTGTTTGTTTAATAAACTTATTAATATTGAAAACCTTAAATTCTCCCGGGATAGAGTTGTATTGTATTATAAGCAAAACACCTTTGAAATATCGATCTGTCGTGGCACTGGAATAGTATATTAAAACACTAATTTCATAAAATACGTTTTTATAACATGAACCCTAGGGCGAATGAGAATAAACGTCTTACGAAATTTTTTCTATTTTGTTCACTATATTTAAAGAAAAAGCAGTATCTTTAAAAAATATTAATGTTGAACATTTTCATGTTGGTGGCAAAGGATGCCAAAAGTGGCAATTTCACGCACACCATTTTTTATTTTCAATTTTGAGACGTAACCGGTTTCGAATTCGAGGTGGCAGTAAAAAAAAAGTCGTGTAGAAAAGGGCGCCAGTACGACACTATTTTACATATCGAAAAGACGTCTATGTGATTGTAAAAAAGATAAACATATTTTTTTATCGAATATTTCTACTGTAAACATTGCTTCTGGGAATTAACTTTTTATTGATATTATTAGAGGAGTTTTGAGTGCTAAACAGCTTGTGCACAAAATTGCCTAAATGATGAGTACACCTATTTCTTATACTAATTCTATACATTCTACGAAACATAAAAAATGCGCAAAATCGCTAGGAGTAGTGAGAGAAGACCAGACTGGCGCGCACAGCATCGTTTTTAATTTATAATTAAGAAACAGGCAAAAATAATTATATGAAAACTAAATGCCTTTTTATTTGTTTAATTTAAGATTATGAATTACGAAAAGAAACTGTACATTTTTTAAATTGAAGTTAATATATTCTACTGCTTTTCAAAATCAGTTACATCAAAGCTACAATAAAGTTGAGTATTATCTGCATATGCAATTGCTTGACAAAGTTTGGTAGATGTAATATCGGAGGTATACACAATGAATGGCAAAGGAGGCTATATTGAGCTCTGTTTCGCACCTGAAAGAATATATTATTTACTGATATTTTTTGAGAGCGATTATTAAGAAACAAAATTATTAAATTAACTGCTATCAAAACCGTAATACTTTAATATGGCACAGATGAGATTATGATAGAGTGTACGAATGCAACTGAAGTAATCCAAAAGTATTAGTATTATATGCTGGCATATCCTTTATCATAGCATCAACGCCAAAGCAGTAGCCGAGCTATATATTTTTTCTAAATCCTCAATGGCTGTCAGGAATAATGTTATTATTTATAAAAAAAAATTTCATCTGATGGTACAGAACGTTTTCCAAAATTCTTTGTTAACGACAACTTTCGGATCGTCTAGAAAATATAGTTTCTATAAAAAAATCATAATGGACACATAAATGGACAAATGTTTATAGAAATGTTCTGTTGCGCAACAATTTGTCTTTATAGCCATAATACAAGAATGTAGGTGGTCAATAGTGGAAAGGGTAAAATTAAAATCACAATTATTTTTAAATGTATTACTATAAAATTTATTTTTACTTTTCTCAGAAACATTTTGCAAAAAGTCGCGTTACCCGGAACCTTCCTCGTAACGGATTCCACCACACACATATAGTTGTTTGATAATATTGGTATATATATATATATATATATATATATATATATATAGGGTTCGCCAAACTCAGTGGCGTATTAGAAGTATATGGAGAACGAGTAAAGATATTTACTTGAGATTTGGGTAAGGTTCATACTAAGAAGTGAACTATATTTTAAAAATATTTTCGAAGTTGCGGCGTTGCCAGCTCTATTGCAGACAGACAGGAAGTTTCTTTTTTTAAATACAATACCCTGTATATTATTGCATTGTCAAATTCTACGAACTATTCTGAGCATTTTTTATGTAGTATGTTCTATACCTATTTTGAGCAGTTTTGGAAATAAAAATTATTTTCTAATTTTTAAGGGTCAAATCGGCTTCAATGTAAAACACGATATATTTTTAGAATATTGTCCCAGAATTCTGAAATTTTTATACGAGTTTCCGAACATGTAGGTTAATTGACGGCTGAAGGTATTTTTTAATAAAAGGTTATACAGGGTGTATAAAAATATAGTTTATTCGCGAGGAACAGAATGTCCATAACTCGATTTTTTTTAAATGGAACACCCTGTATATTTTAATTGCATCAAATAGAGAGAGACATTGCCTTTCAAATGACATTAGGTGTTCCTATACCTATCTCTGATGGGTAATGAATTAAATGGCATTTAAAAGAAAAAATCGACCATTTTATTATTTTCTGGATAAAAAATCTATGTTAAAAGCACTAAATAGACAAGTAAACATTTTTGTCAATAATATATCTATCTTAATGATAACTAAATGAAAATACGTTTGTTGAGAAAAATCTATAGTTTAATATTTACAATATGTATTCACAAACGCTTTAGATAAAAAATTAACGATACAACCGAATAAAACAATATTACAAAAATATAGCTAACAACAGAACTATCCCCAAATTAATTGTCAGTAACTGAACTGTTTAAAGTGTCCTCCATTAACTCTGAGGCATTCCAGAACTTGTGTCATTACATGACTCGTTGCTTTTTGAATCTCTTCCTCGGATAATGCCAGCAGTGCTTCTCTTGTCCGATTTAGGAGTTCTTCCTTTGTTTCTACTGGCGTCTGATAAACTATCCCTTTTACCCTGCCCCAAAGATGGAAGTCGAGAGGGGTAAGGTCTGGGGACCTAGGTAGCCAAATCCATGGACCTCGTCGGCCAATCCATCTGTCTTCGAAGATTGTAGTAAGTTCCGCACTTACTTCGTTTGTACTGTGAGCCGGTGCTCCATCTAACTGATACCAGCAGCTCCGGAGTAAGTTCAATGGAAACTCGTCGAGAAAATCAGAAACTGTAGTTTTCAATATTTCCAAATATTTTTCAGAATTTAAATTTTCATCGTAAAAGCAAAACTTTATTTTGTCATTCATCATGAGGCAAAATACATTGAAACCGAACTTGTATTGAAAACCTTTTTCTCTGATAAAATAAGGATTTTCTTTGGACCAAAAATGTGAATTTCTTCTGTTAAATATCCCTTCTTTTGTGAATTTGCTCTCATCCGTCCAAATAACTTTTTTTAAAAAGTTGGGATCTTCTTGTGTACGCATCAGGATCATTTCGCAGTATGCGACGCGCTGAGGAGGATCAGTAGGCTCTAAAGCCTGGGCTGTTATAAATTTATAATTATACATTCTATGTTTGTGCAAAATTCTTTCCACCGATTTGTAAGACATGCCGAAATCTTTCTCTGCGCTATTAATTGATGCGTGAGGGTATGTATGGAAATAAGACAAAACAGTAATTTCATTGTCTTCGTTACCTGTTACAGGTTTGACTTGAAGTCTTGGTCTTTTAACATTATTGTACTCTCTGTAATTCTTCTCTATTCTTTTAAACTTTTTCTCGTTCATTGGGACACAATCTGGATAAAGTTGATTAAATTGTCTACATGTTCTTGATATTATTTTATCACATTGACCGTGTACATAAAACAAATTTAGAATTTCTACACTTGAGTAAGAATTTGCCATTTTAAATTAGTGAATTTTTGACAACTATGCATATTAAAAACAAATGTTCTCTGTTTGGTTTCCTGGGAGATGACAGGCGTGCACAGCCTACTAGTTAAATAATCTTTCGTTTTACGAGATATTATTCGTGCTTCTACTAAATGGCATCTAATTAATTAATCATCAGCGATGCTAATACTATTGAAAGGTAATTTTTTCTCTGTTGGATGCAACAAAAATATACAGGGTGTTCCATCGTGAGTATTGTTTTATTCGGTAGTATCGTTAATTTTTTATCAAAAGCGTTTGTGAATACATATTGTTACTATTAAATTATCGATTTTTCTCAAGAAAAGTATTTCCATTTAGGTATCATTAAGACAGATATACGTAGAAATAACTTGCCAGTATTTGACAAAAATGTTTACTTCTCTATTCAGTGTGCTTAAAATAGATTTTTTTTACAGAAAATACTAAAATGGTCGATTTTTTTTTAAAATGCCACTTAGTTCATTACCCATCAGAGATAGGTATAGGAATACCTAATGTCATTTGAAAGGCAATGTCTCTCTCTATTTGATGCAATTAAAATATACAGGGTGTTCCATTTAAAAAAATCGAGTTATGAACATTTCTGTTCATCGCGAATAAACTATATTTTTATACACCCTGTATAACTTTTAATTAAAAATTACCTTGAGTCGTCAATTAACCTACATGTTCGGAAACTCGTATAAAAATTTCAGAATTCTGGGACAACGTTCTAAAAATATATCGTGTTTTACATTGAACTCGATTTGACCCTTAAAAATTAGAAAATAATTTTTATTTCAGAAACCTCTCAAATTAGGTATAGGACATACTACATACAAAATGCTCAGAATAATACATAGAATTTGACAATGCAATAATATACAGGGTATTGTATTTAAAAAAAGAAACTTTCTGTCTGCAATAGAGCTGGCAACGCCGCAACTTCGAAATTATTTTTAAAATAAAGTTCACTTCTTAGAATGAAACTTACCCAAATCTCAAGTAAATATCTTTACTCGTTCTCCATATACTTCTAATACGCCACTGAGTTTGGCGAACCCTGTATATATATATATATATATATATATATATATATATATATATATATATATAAAGGTATTGCCAAATAAATATATATATATATATATATATATATATATATATATATATATATATTAATATAAACTGTGTTATTTGTGGGTGGTGGGATTCGCTATGAGGGATGTTCTGGATAAAGGCCAATTTACCGATTTTTTAGGATCATTTTTCCTCATATTTATTTTATCTATTAAATTTTCTGCCGTGTTTGCCTACATTTTTGTATTGTTTTATTAAGCGGAAAGTCGCTCTTCGCTTTATGCGCTTGCACAAATATGAATTTATAACAATACATCCAATTTATTTACTTATCTAACAATTATTCAGATTAGTTAATTAAATATTTAGCTTTTACATTCATTTATTCACCTAATTGGCAAGAAATAAACTGTACATCACGAATAAATATTTTACTTGACCGTTGGCGGCATGTTTTTTAAAACTTTTAATCGAACTTTCTTATAACAACTATAACAGTGGCGCAAACCGCTTCGACTGCTGGAGGTGCTATGTTTAGTTTACGATTTTTCTACTATGTTGCCATGACAACGCGTGCACGATGACGCATGTAAGAATAATGTTAACCAGCGCCATACAACGCTCTCGGTAAATTGCTACGGCATGGCAGTACACTACACCCACGTGTTTTTCAGGTTAAAGTGATTGTTTACTTTTATTTTCGCGGATTTCGCTGCAACTGTTGAGTTCAGTTGATATTTATGGTGTTGTTACAACTTCATTTAGTGTCGGGTTTATTAATGTACATTATTAGTTGACTATAATATTTAAGCTTTAAAATGATTCCGATCACGGATGTGGTTTGCATTTTGTTGGAAACTCCATTTAATCGATGGAAGGAACAGGATCAGAGGGATGTATTAAATGTAGGGCAGTCAAGGTTCGACTTGACAATTTCCGCAAAAAAAGAAATAAAAAAAGTGGCAGAACATGGAATGTAAGTTTTAAATCACCCTGGTTTTCGGCGTACAAATGGTTGTGTAGTAGTCATATTACATTTGTAAAAAATCGAGGCACTATAGCTTACGCTTTAAAAAAAATGCTAAACTGTATAAAATACATTTTAACGAAAACGTCCGATTAAATAGACTATTTATATGCTTCGTAATTGACGCAGTTTTGTACCTTAACATAAATAATAGGGCAATGTTACGATGGCGCAAGTGTGATGTCTGGGCATCTAAATGGCCTTCAAAAAAAAATAAAAGAAAAAGCCCGTATTTGTCCATTGTCTTGCGCATCATCTTAACCTTGTGATGCAGCAAAGTCTAAAATATATTTCAAATTTTTTTTTGCAAGCCTTTGTGGTATTCCCTCATTTTTTCATCACTAAGCCAAACGAACGTATGTTCTTACATCTGCATCTACGAGGCGTATACCCACAATTACAGAAACTTGTTGGTCTTCAAATTCGAAGTTAGTAAATGTTTGTTCAAGACTGGAATAAATTAAAAGACGTCTTTGAATTTATTACAAACTGTGGCAAATCTGAGATGAACGATTTTGAATTCACGTTTCTGGCATTAGTGTTTAATGACATTTTCTCAATCACGGACATACTATTTGACGTTTTTCAAAAAAAATCGCTTGACATTCATTTTTGCATATCCAATATAAAACGCTGTCATGAGGCACTCTGTAAAAAAAGAAATGAACATTTTTTTAATATCATGTTTGATAAAGCAAATTCTATTACAGAAATCTTATTCTTCTTATTTTGCAAGAGCAAGTGAAAAAAATTAATGAAAATAAAGATTTTTTTACCGAAGCATATAAACTGTTTTCCCTTATTTTGACAACACCGTCGACAAGTGCTTCAGTGGAAAGAAGTTTTTCTTGCCTCAAACGCGCGTGTAAAAACTTATTTAAGAAATACAATATCTCAAGAAAGACCTACTTCTCTAGGCAATATTTCAATTCAAAAGGAATTTCTGGAGGAGATTAGGGCAACTCATCCATTTTATGAGGATGTTATAAATAAAATTGCTGCTATGAAGGATAGGAGAATTGGTTTAGTATACAAAATTTAGGTAAGTCGTAAAAAATATTCTATCCCCACCACATAAAAAAATTCTGGAAAAAAAATTATTGCGATATTGTCTTGCTTCTTTTGCACCTCAGTTACTTTTTCACCCGCGAGCCGCCACTGAGTTGATCCCCGTTTCATACACTTGATTTTGTTGCAAATTTTCAACTTAATTTGATAAGTAGTGTTTTATGCATTAAAACATTTAATTAGATAGGGGGCCCCCATTTTGTTTCAAAATTTTACAGTTTACTCCTATGTTATACTTGAGTTTTGTAAAAAAATTTGTTTTGCCATATATGATGGGCAAAATTTTACTAGTTCATCCTGTTTCACACTTAATGGTTGTGCAAAATTTCAACTCAACTAGATATGCAGTTTTTTAATACAGTTATTTTAAACATTCCATGAAGCCGCCATTTTATTCCACCATAATGACTTTACCAAAAATTTATGTAACACCTGATTTTTATGTATAATTTAAAATTAAGTAACTTTTCCAGATCGATTTTATAAACATTTAATGATACTGCCATTTTGTTAAGCCCTCTTGGATTCGTACCAAAGCTTTTACCAATTTAATTATAACACTTTTTGTGCAAAATCTGAAAACAAATGATGAAGTATTTTATTTACATTAATTTTTCTAACATTTTCTTGGGCTGCCATTTTGTTCAATTATCTTAGATTGTATCAAAATTGTATTTATTTTTAATATCTATTTTTCTGAAAATTTTTGCGATAAACTGGATAAGTATTTTTTAGTTCAGTTTTTAAACATTTTGTTAGGTCACCATTGTGTTCCGCCATATTAGATTTTTACAAAATGTTGCATCTCATCCACATATCATATGACCCATAGCTTTTGACCAAAATTTGAAGTCAATCGGATAAGTAGTTTTTCAGCTATGCCGCGAACTGACCAACATACAGTCAGACCGACCGACGAAATTGAGTAAACATGTTTTCGGCATCTAGTGACCCTGAAAGTGACGATCTGAAATATTTTCGAAGGGTGATTTTTTCACGATTACAATACTTTAGTTAGAACAATTGGCTTCGGCTACCTTCCGCTATTATTTTGATGTTCGACAAATATTCGGTTTCGGCCAAAATTTAGCCATAATTATGTAAAATGTAAAAACAAAACTATCATTTTACAAACACTTTTACTATATTTATTAACAACACTTAACATGTTTCGCTACACAGTAGCTTTTTCGAACGATACATCTTGAAAGTTTTGTTTTACATTTTATATAAGGAAATTATATTATTGGTTGTGTGTGAAATGTTAAGATGAAATTTTATGTATTTAAAATTATTGTATTATTAATTAATTAATATCTTGGGTTCTATTGGAACGTGATCATCGACTAACTGCTATATGAAACCGTTGCTATCACGCTACGTTCTGATTTTACACTAGATGATAATACGTTATTTAAAATATCGCGAACCAATTCGAAATTAATTTTATTTCCACCCTAATTTTTGGAATGTATCCATTTCTTATAAAATATCAAATTACATAATCTGGTAACTGGTAATTCTATTTGGGATATCTTTTTCATTATCGGAAGTAAGCGGTAATTTAACAGAATCTGTTGCTAGCTGTTTTAAGATGTTACTTAGTTTATAAATACTAAAAGAGGTCACTAAATTTTTTGTAAACTGCCCATGTACCATATTCAGGTTTCAAAATTGCCCTGTAATAATAAACATTTTGTGATATTCTAGAGTAATTATTTAGATTTCTGTTTACTATTAGATTATATAATCTATAAACTACATCTACATGTGCAATAACGTGAGAAACCATGTCAAGACGAACTAATGACGTTTAAAGCAGTTTGTTTAAATTCGTTAGATGACTAAAGCTTATTTATATATGTTATGTGTATTTTTGATATGAACCGAAACATATTGCTAGGATTTTGCTATTTTACTTTTCTTTGACTATTAAGTATATATAGTCATACAGTTAGATTTGTATGAAGTAAAAGAAAATTTTAATTGATCAAATAAGGTTATTTCAAGTAACAAACAAACAATCAAAAGTATACTTTATTGTCGCAGGAAAAGTGTTACAATTTTATGGACAAAGCGAAATTTGCCTTAAAACAAAACAATGAAAAAACGAAATATGAATCGAAAAAAAATCATATTTTCACAAAAAAGTTGTGTAAAGAAATACCCCTGGATAACCAAAACTATAAAACAAGCTCAGTGCGAAAGAGACAGAATGAACACTAGAAAAATTACCAAATTATGCGAAATAGAGTAATCTCATTAACCAGGAACGAAAAAAACAAATATTATGACCAAAACATTGACAGATGTAAAGGAGACAGTAAATGTGGGGCAACACTAAAAGAACTAATAGGCAACAAAAATCAGAGCACAGACTACACAGAAATTGACTTTGGAAGTTATGTTGGAACGACAGAAGAGAACTTTAATAATAACTACTCAGATAGTATAAGAGAAATTTCAGATAATATTGAAGTAAAACAATGGAATATTCCTAACCACCAATATTACCAGAAAAGTCACTTAACAGAATTTAAACAGGTTAGCTTTTCGGAACTGAAAAAAACTGTCTTTGATCTAAAAAATAAAGGTACTAGTAATGAATACTTAAATGTAGAATTGGTAAAAAACTTGTTTTGTGTAACAGGTTATGCCGTTTTATATCTAACTAACACCTCCCTTGCTACTGGTAAAATTCCGAGTGTATTAAAAACCAGCATCATGATCCCTATACCTAAAGTGCTGTTGTCGACAAAATAATTGAAGTTATTGTATGTAAGCAGTTAGAATTAAGAAGAAATTATTTTGAAAGCAATCAATTATTGTTTATTGGACAATCTGGATTTCGAAGCAACCATTCCTGTGAGTCAGCGCTGCAGTATGTGTTTGCCAAGTGATAAATGAAGAAAAAGTGGTTCTTAGTGTTTTTGTTGAGTTACAAAGAGCTTTCGAAACGATCAATCGTGACATTTTAATGGAAAAGCTAAAATTGTATGAACAGGCATCACAAAACTAAAATACATAATGATATATCAAATGGAATTGTTAGCAAATTGGGCGTTCCCTAAGGAAGTGTTCTGGGGCCGTTATTGTTCGTTATTTATGTTAATGATTTATATACGGTTCTAAAAAGGTCATTTGTAAATTTATTTGCGGATGATACGATTGTACGTGTATCTGGGAAAAATTTTGAGGATGTTGTTAGTGTTATGAATGATGAATTAGATTTACTATATAGCTGGCTTTAAAAAATAGGTTAAAGTTGAATGCCTCAAAGACCAAATGTTTAGTCATAGGCTCAAAAACAAACTGTAGAAAATTTAGAGAATTAGGTTTATCTGTTTTTATTAACAACTATCCCATTGAGTATGTGTCCGAAATCAAATATTTAGGAGTAATTTTGGATCCACAGTTAAATTTCTCCAGACAGGTGGATTATATTTGTAAAAAATTAGGCAAAAAAATTGGATTCTTTCGACGTATTTCTGGCAACTTGTCACAATGGGCTAGAGTGTTGGTGTCTAACACCATCATATTGCCTCACTTTAGGTACTGCTGCTTATTGTTAATTTCTTGTACCCAGGAGGAAATGGATAGGCTGCATATTCAGCAAAATAAAGTCATGAGGGTCATTGCAGGTTCTAGTAAATATACACCAATAAAAAATATGTTAGAGTTGCTGAATTGGCTTCCTGTTCGGCAAATAATGTTAATATATAAAATAGAACATAGGCAAATGCCAGCATATTTAAATAAGTTTTTAGAGAAAAGAGAATATTTTTTTGATTATAATATTCGATCAAGACTAAACTATAACATTCAATATGTTACAAAAAGGCCTCTAGAGAAAGCGTTATTTTATGAAGGCATACATTTATTTAACTCTTTGCCTGATGAAATAAAAAAAGCACCTACTTTAAAAGTCTTTAATAAGAGGATTTTCGAGTATCTGAAAGAACGAACTAACCATAATATGTAAATGCTATTGTGATTTTTTTTCGTAATAATTAGCCAAGTGCTAAAAAAAGTATTTATTTATTTATTTATTTATGTTGAAATCAAGTGGTAAAATTTTGGTACAAAAAAAAACAGTTTAACCCCTTAATTCAAACGTTCTTTTTGAATTGTGTCAGATATGTCACTTTTTTGTTTCGGTTTAGTTTTGAAAAAGTCTGCAAATTATTCCGAATTACTTTTTAAGTGAAACATGTCGAGAATGTTGCTTTTGAAATATACGTAAATGTCGTGCCTGATAAGAATAATTTTTTTGCAACAGAAATATAGGTATAGTATTTCTTAATATGTTTCAAGAGCACGATGTAGTCAAATGTTTAATTTTTGACATAACTGAAATAGGGTATATTTAATGAACAAAATGGTTCGATTGGTTATTTTTTTATCGGTACACGTAACCCGTAGCAATGACGGCTTCTTAGAAAATTAAGATTTAACTTAATTACGTCATTGGCTTTATTGAATAAATAGCAACCATAGAATTTTAAAATGGTACGCGGCGTATGTCCCCGTTTTTACACTTAGTTCTAAAGCACAGGAAGTTCGTCGTCTTCGTTAACAATTAATCTATTTCGTGAAAACCACTCATGAGCCAGATTCAGCTGTTCACTTGACAGATTGAGAAGCTCCGACAACGTTAAACCAATGACGAGGATGTTTGTATCGTCAGCAAAGTTGACGAGATGGAATTTTGGATTTAGTATTTCTGTTGCTACCTTATTTACATAAAAAATAAAGAGCAAGTGCCCCATTACACTTCCCTGAGGAATCCCCATAGACGTGTGCCCCTGCTCCGAAAAGTGTTTTTTCCCAGTTTTCTCCACAACAACTCTCTGACGACGATTCGCAAGGATGATGGAATCCAGCCTAAAGCCGGGCCCCGAACACCATAACGATCAAGCTCAAGTCCAGAAATATGCCCATAGACAAACCTCTCTCCTCCATACATCCAACTATGCGCTCGACAAAGTCATATACAGCCGTTTCCAGTGACCTGCCCTTCAGATATCCATGCTGTGAATCACTGAGAAGCTTCTTAATGTAAAAGAAACGCAGTAATCTGGTGCACATAGCCACTTCAAAGATTTTGAAAATGTTGGCACAAGACTTATTAGTTTATAATTTTCGAGCAGAGTAGGGTCCCCTTTTTATATAGAGATTTGACCAGCGATAATTTCAGGTCATGCGGAAAAAATCCCATGCTTGAAAGAGTTATTAATTATGTGACACAAGGGCACAGCAAGCTCGGCAGCACTTGTTTTTAAGTTTGGATAGTTAAAACCTCATCAATAGTAACTGGTTCTAGGAAGAAAGAATTATTATGGAATGGAATATTGCAAGAAAGGGCACTTGTGGAGGGTAAATCCCGAAGAAGATTACGGCCTGCTTGAATAACAAAGTTATTGAAGTCTTTAAATACTGCTTTGGGGTCTCCAGGGATCTGGGAGTAAAGGGTAATTTTTTAGAAATTATTAATGTTAATTGTTCACCTTAACGGAAACCAGTATTTAAATACCAGTGGAAGTATTGACTTTTGTCCATGCCCTGAAAACATATACGACGCAGCAAGTACTCATTCTATGCGGACTACGCTCGTTGAAGGGCAGCGCATTGACTATATTGTCATGGAAACGAGGAATACAAACAATAACAAGCTTGCTGATATTTTTGAATTTGCGTTATTCAAACTTTAGAAATTAATTTAAGTACATGTTTTATATTTGTTTGCTTCTTTTTAGATTATCGGTGATTGATCAATATTACAACAGTGTATTCCAGATTGATGCTGCCAAAACATTTGTATATAGTATGTTTACTATTGCAAAACTAAATAGATGAATTAATTTAAGAAAGTTTATGGCATGAAAATTAAAATCTGCTTATAAGATTTGAAAATTTAGCTTTTTTATAATTAAAAATCCATAATTATATTTTCAGTTTAGCTTTAGAGAAACTGAAACAAATACCACTTTCCTAGTAAAATTTCTTTACAAAAAATACATACACGTTTATGATGAGCATAGCTTGGAAAAATAATCAATATACCTGCACTAATATCATAAAAAAATAAAATAACAAAAAAATGGAGAAAGTCAAGCAAGCATTCCATTTTCTGGAATATTAAGGCTAACCAGTCAAACAGATTGTTGTAGGTATGTAATTTCCTAACTAAATATTTTTTGTTCCAAGGTTGCATACACATTTTACAACATTACAACTTATCGACCTGCTAAGTCCTAAAAAAACCCATATTATTAAAAAAAAATCCTGAAACGCATGAAAGGATGTGCTAGCTGCTACACATGCTAGAGGATGCCAAATACAGGACCAATTTTGTGTATTAAGTTGCTTATCTATATTATAAACAGATAGATAGGCAGATAATTTATTAATGCCAATTACACAGAAAGTGTTTACTCGTCAAATATAATATTTAATTTGAGTTTAAAATTGGAATAAAATAAAATTACAAAATCGGTTATTTACTATTCACAGTATTATAAAATTTAAAATGATATGCCTAAAACTAAAAAAATGACTAACAAAGTATACAGAGTTAAAAATAAAATAATTGCGAAATATATAGTTATAAACAAATATGCGCTAAAAAGTCTGTTCTAAAATTCATTATAATTACAATTTAAGAAATCCTCAACTCAACTGGTAAATCTCTAATTGAACTTGGAACTTTATTATACAGTTTCACAGTTTTCAAAATTTCGGGCTATTCTGACATCCTGATAGACGACATGGAAGAACGCTTACATCTGATCTATATCGGGTGTTATAATAATCGAAATCTCCATTTGCAGGAATGAGTTACATTTTTCTTGATGTATAACAGGTTCTGCAACACAAAAACACTTGGAAAAGTCATGATTCCAAGGTCACGAAAGAGTCCCTGACAGTCCTGCCTATAGCCAATACCTGCCACTATATGTACTACTCGTCTCTGCAGTGCAAACATTCTTTGCCAGTTAGAGCCCTGTCCCCAGACCATTGCACAATAACTAAAGCGAGAATGACACAGAGCATAATATGCTGAGCTTAATGTAGCCTGTGAGACATTATAGGCTACGTTTCTCAGAACAAAAATAGCTATGTTCAACATCTTTGCTATCTTATCGATGTGTATGTTCCATCGGAGCCCAGGATCCAGATGAACCGCTAGAAACCTCACTGACTTCTGATATTGATCTTCAGTAGTACTTAGCAGCTTGACAGCTAGGGGTTCATCTCGATCCTGGGCTCCGATGGAACATACACATCCATAAGGTAGCAAAGATGTTGAACATAGCTATTTTAGTTCTGAGAAACGTAGCCTGTAATGTCTCACAGACTCCTGTAACGATATTGTGGTGTCATCAGCAAAGAGAACATATTTTGCACCATTCTGGGTGTTTGGCAAATTGTTGATAAATATTTAAAAAAGTAGTGGGCCTAACACAGAACCCTGTGGGACACCATTTAGTACAGGTTTCCTCTCTGACAAGACCCCTTCAATCCTTACGGTCTGAAACCTATTACTCAGATATGACCCAATCAGTGTCTGACTGCATTCATCAAAGTTGTATGCCTTAATTTTTCTAAGGAGAGTGGCAAGGCAAACCCAATCGAACGCTTTAGTCAGATCACAAAAAATGATACTAGTGAACTCCATACTCTCAAAACCTTCCAGAGCGAAACTAATAAAATCAAGAATACCAGTAACAGTACCATGATTTTTCCTAAAGTCATTCTGACCCTCAGTAAAGAGTTGTTACATTCTAAAAATTTTATAATCTGCATGGATATACACTTTTCTACTACTTTAGAGAGCACAGGAAGAATTGATATTGGCCGATAATTTGAAATATGCGAATTGTCCCCCTTGTTTTCAAATATTGGCAAAACCAACGCTTCCTTTAGGATATCTGGAAAGATGCCAGATGTCAGAGACAGTTTCACCAGTTTCATCAGAGGATGCAACACTAGTTCTTTTATTTGTGTTAGTAGAGGGACATTAGGTCCAAACCTATCCTTAGTGTTTTTGTTCTTTATGCTGTTTATTATATCCCTGACCTGTATAAATGATACCTCAGCAAAGATAAAACAAGAATCTGGAGTCAAGATATTGCCCACTACCAGATCTTCCCTGCAACCAATTTGGTTTATTTGTTCCAATACATCTGCGGCTATATTAGTAAAATAAGTGTTTGCTTCATTGGGAGAAATAGAAACAGAACTCTCTGATTTCTTACCTGAAATCCTATGCTCATTTATGATGGTCCACATTGTTTTTGTAGGACAACTTGAAGTTTTTGTAGTGGCATAAGATCTGTACTATTTGGCGGCCACTCATGAGACCCGATCCATGTTTTATAATTTTCCTGCAAAAAATTAACTACAGGGATAACATTATGCAGAGGAGATCTGTCTTGGTGCCACACCAGTTGCACATATTGCCACAATAGAAGGTTATCCATTATATTTTGAATTTCTTCTCTAAGAAAGTTCAAATATCGTTCTCCATTTAAATTATTTTCATAAACAATTGGTCCTATTATTTGATCGTTTAATAAACCGCACCACACATTTATTGCTTGTCGTCCTTAAGATTTCATTTCAGCTATGGATTGGGAATTTTGAGAGGGCCAAATTCGCGTTTTTTTAATAAAAAGATTGTGAATGTGGCTTCATCACACCAATAATATTTTTTGAATAAATTGCGATCTTGTTTTTTTCTTCTGATCATTTCTTGGCAGAAAATTAATCCTCTGTGTTTTTGAGGTTCGCTTAATTTCTGAACGGGCATAACTCTATAGGGATAGTAGCTACTTTTTAAAGTAGTCCTAATTTTTGTGGCCGATTTACGCGTGTCTCCTATTAAATGACAAGGGTTTTCTAAAATATCAAGAATACATATTTAATATCTATATATGTTACGTTCAAAATATAGTAATATATCTAATTCTCCCTTTCCATTTACGACTATTTTTCGCTGTTTTCTCTTAACAGTTCTCGAGTCCTTAAAACGAAGCTTTATGTTCTTAAATGTATTTCACGACGGAACAGACCTATTTGGAAAAATGCGCCTATGTTCTGCTGTTACTGCGGATGCATTATCATTATGTACAGTATGTCCCATTTTTTATACTTTTGCAGGATATCTCAGTTATTATTGAAGATAGAAGAGTACTATTTTCACGGCATTGTGCTTCTATGCTGTACACAAAATTTGCATGGCTTCCTTCGTTTTTGAAATGCAGTGCGGCATTGAAAATCTGTACTTTGTATCTCAATTAAAATACAAGCTAATGAAAAAGTAAAAACAGATTATTATCTGTCTGTAGGCCTATAAGTGAGCGAGGTTTGTTTGAATTTTACCTTTTAATAGGAAATATAAATTGGGACTTTCTGCAGGGTTCACTAGCTGTAGAGGAGAAGATTGAAATGTTTGTGAGTGTTATTAACAATTGTATTTTAGCTGCATTCCCCGAGAAAACACTTCGTAGGAAACAGAATGATGTACAGATAATTTTTTTAATTTAATGCATGAAGTTTATAAGTGCTCAAATTCTAATGTTATAAGCAGGACATCAGAGATTATCGTTTAAATTATAAACATAAAATTGAAGAAGGTAAAACTAATGAAATGAAATGAAATGCATATATTTGTCCTAGCTTACAAAATTATTATAAACCTAAGGTTAATTACATTTTAAGCAGATAAATATGCAATTTAGTACCCAGTGGGTGGAGGACATGCTCATGATAGGTTTATAAGAAATGCTGGAAATCCTTCTAAGGCTTCATGGCAGATAGTGAATAAATATAGATGTGAAAAAATTAAAAAGGACCATTTTTGCACTTTTTTGTTAATGTTGCCTCAGATATAGTTTATAATATTCTGCAGTCAAATCATTCATTCACTGATTACTTATATAGGTTAAATTTGAATGATTTGCCTTCCCTTCCTGGAAAGTGATATATATAGAAATAAGAGATATCATTTTTTCTCTTAGAAACACCCCTAGACGCGATTATCATGGTATTAGCATGAGAATGCTTAAGTGCGTTACCAACATTATTGTTTATCCACTTACCAAACTTATTAATAATTGTTTAGAACAGGGTGTCTACCCGTCAGTATTTAAGGTTTCTCGTGTCATACCAGTCTATAAGAAAGGAGATCGAAATGAGGTTTCTAACTATCGCCCTATTTCATTGGTGCCTCTATATAGTAAAATCTTCGAAAAGGCTCTTAAAGTAAGGATTGCAGAGCATTTTGATAGGAATAATTTATTTAATAAACAGCAATTTGGGTTTCGCCAGTTGCGGCAATTAACAAAATTATTTCAATAATTACAGACGCTTTTGACCATGGTGAGTTTGCTTCTGTATTACTATGTGACTTGACAAAGGCTTTTGATTGTGTTTCGCCTGACTTGCTAATACCCAAATTAAAATATTATAGTTTTGCAGAAAAAAGCCTCGATCTAATTTATTCATATATGACAGGTCACTACCAACAGGTAGAATGCAACCTCGAGCTTAAAACCTGTCACATATGGAGTACCCCAGGCGTCAGTGTTGGGTCCGCTGCTATTTCTCATTTATGTGAATGATTTAGCAGCTTGTGACCCTACTGTAGATTTTATTCTGTTTGCAGATGATACCACTGCTGCTAAAACGGGGAAAAACATTTTAGAATTGCAGACGAACATGGGTGATACACAGTTGAGGGTGTCAGACTGGTTTCATGCGAATAACCTTAGCATGAATATAACAAAGACTGAAAACATGACGTTTACACTTAGTACATCTTTTAACAGTGAGAATAATCCAGAAGCTGTTAAATTCCTTGGTGTATATCAGACCAGAAGTTAAACTGGCATTCTCATGTCAATCATTTAACAAAAAGCTTTCATCTAATATTTATGTACTGCGGAACCTACTCAATGCTGTTTCGGGGAGTGTTCTTCTCATGACCTATCATGCCCTTATTCAGTCCCACATTTCTTACGCACTGCTCTCTTGGGGACATGCAGCGGAATCTTGGAAAATTTTTGCTTTGCAACATAGGGCAGTAAGAGTTGTTGGAGGAGTACCATATCAGGCGGAATGTAGAGGCGCATTCAAACAATTTAAAATTATGAGTCAGCCCTGTATGTACATTTGTGAATGTCTTAAATATGTTAGGAATAATTTGAGTGAATATGTTAGTTTAAGTGAGATTCACTCATATCAAACTAGAAATAATGATAACTTTTTAATCACATCCCATAGAATTAACAAATCTAGATTTGCAATAAATTATCATGCTCCTAAAATGGTCAATATGCTTCCTAAGAAACCAAAAGTGTTTTTAAATAAGATTAAGTGTTTTCTTTTAGACCAAGCATTTTACTCCCTTGATGAATTTTATACTTTTAATTTTAACAACACACATTTATTTATATTTTAAAATACCTAAAAGCACATCCTTTCATGCATTTCAAAAATATATAGCTCTTAATATTTATTTTAAATAATAAGCCTGCAATTTGGAATTATTAACAAAATAATAAATATTTTACAAGTTGGCTGTGGTTATAGTACTGAATATTTTTAAAAAATCACCTTATTTAAATTTTAGAAACTGTTCAAAATGGTTGCCGATTTCTCAAATAAAATATTCAAATAATTTTGTAATTTTTTTTAATGAATTCAGAAAAATAGTTAATGTTGTTGCAAAAACTCAAAAGCCAAATGTGTAGCTTCACGAAGTTCTTCCCGATGGCAAGTCTCGTAAATCTTATTTTGCAAAAAAAAAGAAATCTAAGACAAGATCTGGTCGTCGTGCTGGTCTACTCATCGGCCCATGAGTACCAATCCATCTTTTGGGAAAATGATATTCTAAAAAGGGTGAATAATGTGGGAGTTGTGACTAGGTGCTCTATCTTGTTGGAGGTAGATGTTGTTTAATTAATTTAAGACTGCACTGTCAAGTAATTCAGGTATAACATTTTCAAGAAGTCCTAAATCGCGATTCGCTGGCATACCTTCTTCATAGATGTGATATACTATGTTTTTTTCTGATTAATATTATTGAGTATATAGTAGAACTAATAAATTTCAAATAAAAATACATTTTCCTTTTTTTGGAAGTTATTTCATATTGCTAGGGCTATCCTATATAGTGGAAAAAATGTATTTATATACAAATACAATATAAGAAGTATTGTATTAACTGGTATTAACATTCAAATTGTAACAAACACATTACCACATAAACAAACTATTAAACAAATTTGGCCTGTTTTTTTCATTTATTTATTTATAGTGGGCTGTTTCATCCCCCATATGAAATGTTTTATATACAAAAAAAAAATATTTCGCTGTTTATCGAAATTTTGTATTATTATTCTTGATATCTTATCTACGTTAATGACATTTAGAATTTTTTGATGTCAAAACATTTACCCCAGTTTTAGGAACTCCCAAACTCAAAAAAGCCCAACTATATATATATATGGAAAAATTTTGCAAATACAATACTTCACCTATATAGCTAATTAATTATTGTACATTAAAAATAGAATATTTGGACTATATATGGCGAGGTAAAAACAGTCCCGTAAATAACATTGCTTCCATCTTGTACAGGTCCTAATTCAAATAAATATTATAGATACAACATTAAATTTATATTTTAGGTATAGCAAAATATGACATATGTTGAATAATGCAAAGCGCAAAATGTTTTCAAATATATAGATAGCTGCAAATTCCCATTACTTTTACAGAAAAGTCTCAGTCTCCAAATGATAACATAATCCAGAACTATAGACTGGTATATAACCCCTATAACTTATTTGTTTATAGATCACTTATATATGAATATATTAGGTAAGAAATAAATAAAATTTTACAATAACAGTTACATAAATATTAATTTCAATAAATACTTCTCATTGCAAAAAGTCCATAATTTATCTCTAAGCAGGAAATAGTACTGGTATTAAAAAGCATTATTGTTAAGAACATATGTACCCAAATATGAGATAATAAGATGTTTAACCTACCTTTACTTTGGCAATTGCATTGCATTCATTCATTGCAACATTCTCTATAGGTATACTATGAATAAAAAATAGAGTTGAGTTATCTATAAGCTTTCTATTTACTATATATTTATAATGACTAATATTTAATGCCACCAGATTTAACTCACACCAATTCTCAAATCAAAAGAGATCATTGGTTCTTAATGCAGTATCAAACCATGGTAGAAACCTATAATTATTTTAAACTAGTATTCTAGGTACATTTACATCAATAATATGATTTAGAATTTGATAAAATATTGAGGAGCCATGATCAACATTTTGATTATTTAATTACATATCCCAATTTGTATTTAATAAGGAATAAATGACACTTGCCTAATCACAACGCTTAAGATCATAAATTTCCTTTTCACATTGTATGATATCTTACTTATTATTAATATTTGTGGTAATTATTATAACAGGATGATGTCAATCACATTTAATTAAGCTATCAGAGGCACACTCAACAGTATCACAGTTTTAATCACATAAAGCTAAGTCTAAGTCTAACACTATTTATTTGGTGTAGTTAGAAAAATGGAAATGTTTCTGTTGTGCTGTTTTCTGTATGGATTCACAACGCCTTGAATATATTTCTCTACTTGATGTTGGAGGAATATATAGACAAAAAAGCAGCTTTTATACTACACTATTTATATTTATTGACACCCTCTATTAACCAGTGTATATTTTCTATGAGACAATATTTCAAGAAATTTAGACATATACTCCTCTTTTTCATAATTATATCAACAAAAAGCACATAAAATTGTTTCCTCACTAAAACATACTAACAGAATTCTAGAATAAGCCAGGCAACTTACTATTTATAATCAAACTTCACCAAAATTTTATAGGCTTCCAAAAATACATAAATCTAATACACCATTAAGGCCCATAATTTCTTCAATTGAAGCCCCAAATAGTAAGTTGTCACAGAAATCCTAACTAAAGCTTCTGACAGTAATAATAATTACTCTACTCATGATAGTTTTACATTTTCTGAATTTATAAACAATAGTTACCACCTAATTTTGTAATTATTAGTCTGGATGTAGTGTCATTTTTCAACAATATACCTTTTAACTCTCTAATTAAGAACAGTATAACCACAAATTTCAGATCATACTTATCTAATTGAAACAACATTTTTAGGGATAATACAGTTTGTTTTTGAAACAGCTTATTTCAAATTTAATGTTATTTATTACAAACAAATCTTAGGTACTGCAATGGGAGCTACAATATTACTTATAGCTTCCCAATATATAATGGATGACTTACTTAACAAATGCTTACCAATGCCTCCAACCACGATTTTTGAAAAAAAATTGTGAACGATGTCATAACTCCTGTGGCAATGCTCGAAATAGATAGCAATGCACCGGAAAGGTGTTCCAATTCATAAACAAATGTATTTACTTTTTTTTAGTTAATTAATTTATTTATTAACTCCTGGGACTCACCCAAACCAATCTAATAAAAAGTAACAAAATATATCTTAAGCCTTATGGATAAAATCATAGATTAAAAATAAAAATACACAAAACTTAAAAGCTTATGTGTTTATATCAAAGTTATTTTTATCTATTGCTTACAAGAAACATACATTAATAATAAAGCTTTCATATTATATATAAGGAGTAATTGAGGTTTTCCAGGGCGACCTGAATTTGGGCCCCATAAATAGTGATAAAAGATTATTAGGATGCCAAAAATCCTGAATTTTGGATAGTATGTATCTTTTTAACGAAAATGTATTTTTATTTTTTCAATTTTCCAAAATCCAAATGCTGTTTCAAACTCTGATGCAGAACACAGTTTTCCATATCACATGAATAGACTAACAACTCATCACATTAGATAAATGGTAAATTTTAGAATTGAAATATTCTCAGAATTTTTTTATTACGTATGTTGTAATAAAACTTTCTACAAGCAAGCAGATTAAGTATTTTGAGAAGTATTCTATGTTTTAATGCTTGGCTGTTTTCTTTAATTTTTTCCTCAATTGTTAATGTTGTTAAAATAGTTCATTTTTCTTTAATTTTTTCCTCAATTGTTCTGAATTTTTAACAACTCAGTCTAGCAACCCTAAGAATAATATCCAAATTCCACGGTAACATAACAATAATAACAATAATAATAAAATACTTTCATTTCACCAATAAAACATATGTACATAATATATAAAATAGTGTTTGGAGAAACTCATAAAAAACTTCAAGATTCGGCCAAATATACTATATCTTCCAAAAAGTTATAAATACTTAAAATTTGACAAAGAGAGAAAAAAAATGAAAGTTAACTACACTAGGTACTTTAAAAAAGAAAAAAATCTAATTTAAGAACTCTTACACAGAATAAAAGTTACCCTATACAAGATATATTTTTAATTTGCCTCTAAAAGATCTGAGACTGTCAGCATTTTTAATGTCAATACATAATTTACTAAATAATCTACATGCATTATAAATTATGTTTTTTTTTTTTTAATGTAGATTTATGGTGGCAATAATATATTTCTAGCATTGTAGCTATATGGAGCATTGCCTTGAAGTTTTTTTATTATTTTGCTAAGCGAAAATGCAAACTTTAAATATGTAAATTCCCACAAAGGTCAATATTTTGAATTGTTTGAAATAGAAGAGAACACAAATATGCACAATGCATAATTTTGAAGCAAAAAAGCCCTTGTTAAATTTATAATGTCTTACAATAAAAATGAATGTATTAGAATAATATATTAAGAACATAGCATTTTGACTAGAGTAATTTGTTAATGACTATAACATTTTTTCTTAACTTTGTGCCTAGATTTTCTATGATTTCCCCATTGTAAGTTCTCATCAATTTCTAAACCTAACATTACTAAAGAATTGGAAGGTGTAATAGAATTTATTTTACTTTGATTTATAATCAAATAACTCTTTTTAGACCATAACATTATATCCATATAAACAAAATCTGTTGTTATTTTAAGAGATTTTACACTTCTTTCCAGGACCACAATGTTTGTACCATCTGCATATATGACCTAAATAACGGAAGATTTATTTTTTAAATAGGATATGAGGTCATTAGAATAAACAAGATATAACAATCCAAGAATTGAACTCAGTAGAACACCCCGTTTTACTGCCAACGAGCGCTCCTCATCCCATTTATCATAGGTCCCTACTTTACTAACCATGTCATTTATTTCCTTACATCCCTACTGAATTACTTACTTCTGTATTAGTGTAATAAGTACTCCAAGCTGCACGTAAAGACTGCTGCCCTCCTAAATCCCACATGATAAAATGTATATTTCTCCATACAACTTCTTCTACATTGGACCCTATTGTTGGACTTGTGTGAACAACTTCATTCATTAAAAACTGATACAATATTGTTGTTTTCCCAGCATTGTCAAGCCCAACAATGACTATTTTGTGTTCTATATTGAAAAAGAAAGTACAAGCTCAAAATATATAATATGTAATATGTTTTAATTAAATTCATTGGACTAGCCTACCTTCATTGCCAAATAAGTTCCACAACTTGGCCAATAAGAGTCCCATTTTACCTAGTCACTTTTTCTTCAATAAATATGTCTAAAAAATCTAGTTAACACCTACTTCAGTAAAAAAATCACCAAACTATTTCCGACACTTTATTTGTTTTTGTACTATTAACCATTATTTGCACAAATACGTTATCACAGCCTTTTCAGTATCTAATCATAAAAAACGATATACAGATTAAACATCAAAGGAAAGTCTAGTTTTTGAATGCTTAAACACTTCCGTAATATTAAACATTACAAAACCAGATACTATTTTATTATCCTCTCCTTGCAGCCTGCTTTGCTTTGTGCAGTGAAAGCTGCCTGTCAAAATCATATGGAAGGTTGACGGTCGACGTACGTCAGTGTTTGACGTATATTCCAGTGGTGCCGATAAGAGTGTATTTATCTGATTTCCGGGTATATTTATTTTTTAGCTACCGTCACTTGATCTGTATTTTTCTATATTTTTTATATAAAACGTAAAGTTATACAGTATACAGAAGGGTTGAAGAAAAAACTGAAACGGTCGTTTATTTCATTTCCGCCATAAAAGTTTTATTAAAATTATTATCAAAAAAAAAATTCTTATTTTAGATTTTTTTTCATTCACTCTTCAGTTTGTGTTCATGTTCATCAAAGCTGTACATTTAGGAGTACTTCGTAGTCTTTCTAAAAACATCTATAAACAAGGACAGTAGGGCACAATTTAAAAGCACTGTCGTAGTAAAATAAGTAGTACAATGTGACCGTAAAATCTAAGACAGTAAGAGACTTCATTAAAAATCTGATATTGATTTGAATTATATACAGTTTATTGTGCAGAACGTTCAAGAAACTTTTTTTTATTAATATTAAATTGATTTAAAAATTAATCTCAATAAAAGTTGGTAATGAGGAAAGCTTTGTACTTAAAAGAAAATAAAATACTCTAGGGTTTTTACAGTGGTAAACCAGATGATGAAAAAAATGCGACATAATCAGGTAAAATTTTCTAAAGGCGGATATTCATAATTAAGCAGTAAAAAAAAATAAGTATTTTATTAAGATAATTTTTAGAAAATTAAATACGCGATGTGGTTCACACGAAACCACATGTTACGTCATTAACGTTCACGCCTTAGAGTAAGAATTAAAGTAGAGGTCACAACTCATTCATAAATCACGTTAGGGATATGCGCCCACATGGTTCCCCTATTTTTCACATTCTATCGACCAATGTTTACGATAAAACAACAAGTGGGGATGGCCCATGCCCAAGCCGTGACCATTTGTTGATGAATGCCAGTGACGCTGTGAGTTTTCACTTCCCGCATAAGTAAATATCATTAATCGTGAAAAAATTATCGTTCCGAGTCGGTCTGTTCCGGTATAGCTAAAAAATCCACTTACGCGATTAATTTTAATTTTATTTAATTTTCCACAAAAATTACGTCTGATATAAAAAAAAACTGGTAAAATATTGGTATGAATTCAAAAATACATAAATGAAGAAATAGGCCATGCTTCATTATCTTTGACAAAAAGAAGGATTCTTACCTATTCCTTAATGAGTCAAATAGGTATTTTTAACTTCAAAGAAATAATCGTTCTCTACTTCACTATCTAAAATCAAACCATTAAGTTAGGTAAGTTTAAAAGAAAATTAGTTATTTCTGTATTATTAAACTTTAGTTTTTAGTTATGTTTGCCTTATGTTACTATAATTTTGTAATTGTGACATTTAGAAAAATTATTTGTTCAGTTGTTGAAAATGTCATCTTAAACCTGTAACTGTCAAGTTAGACCTTGTTTAAAGTTAAACCTCTTTAGTGAATACGGGTGGGTCGGGTGTTAGAGTTTTAAACTAAAATCAATGCTTTCAACGCTCTTTTATTGGCTTCCTATTCGTCTGATTACTCTGATTGTATGTTTGTATGTCTGGTTCAAATCTTGTAATGGATTTTTCAGCACCTCCATAACCGATTAGTTTCAAATTTGACATGCATACACTTTCGGATATAAAAAATCCGAATTTTTTTAGTCAACGAATTTTGTTTCTTGTGTAGCCAAAACTGAAAATGAGTGCCTAGGAAAATTTCAAAATGTCAGCATTTAAAAATTCAAAATAGCGGTGTCAAAATAACAATGTCAACGGGTCGGACGGATGATTTCAACATTTTTGGGGATTATTTAAGAATGCACAAAAAAATCAAAATGCTGGCTCCAATATAGCGAACGAATTTTGTCATTTGTACAGATTCGGCTGAAATATCAGTATCTAGAAGTATTTAAGAATAAAAGTTTTGAAATTTTAGTCAATATTTGAGTATTAAAATAGCGGCACCACCATAGCAGACTAATTTTAAAATTTTTGCAGATTTGATTAAAAATCCGCATTTCGGGGTATCTAAGACTGCACATCATGGATTTTTGTCAACATTTTAAAAATTCAAGATTGTAATGCCAACATGGCTGCGGAATTTTAACATTTGTGTAGATTTGGCTGAAAGAAAGTAGAAATCTGGGGTTATTTGAAAATACATATCATACATTTTTAGTAAATATTTAAAAAATAAGAGTAGGAATGCCTAGAATGCGAGCAAATTTTAATATTTATACAGATTTGATTAAAAATCGATATTAAGTGAGCAATTCATACATTTTTAGTAATAAATATCTAAAATGGGAATATCATCAATCAATCAATCGGATAAGTACTTTTTTCAGATATTTTTAAACATTTAATTAGGCCACCGTTTTGTTCCCCCATTTTGAATTTGTCTCAACATTTTTACCAGTTTATCTCTATATAATATTTGAATTTTGAGCAAAATTTGAACATAATCTATGTAGTAGTTTTCTGCATTGACACACAATATTTTATTAGGCCGCCATTTCGGATTTGTAGTAAAACTTATCCGTTGATGGTCATGTCAAACCTAATTCTTCTGAAAAATTTGGATAAAATGGATAAACAGTTTCTTAGTAATATTTTTTTAACATTTCAATAAACCGCCATTTTGTTCTGCCATATTGGATTTTTACCAAAATGTTACCACGTCATCATCATATGACCTTTAATTTTTAATCAAAACTTGAATAAATAGGACAAGCAGTTCTTGAGCTTTGTCGCGGACAGACATACAGACTAACCTACGGAACTTAGAAAAAATGTTTTTTGTAACTAGAATAATTTCCTCTTGCGAGGAAAGTAAAAAAAAGCGAGCGCTATTAGATACGAATAGAATAGCTAATTGTCATATTGTTTTTCCATGTTAATAGCTAAAATTTAAAAAATAAAAGATTTTTTTTAATTTTCAATATCCTAAATCTTAAATTCTAACCAGTTTAGAACATGTTTACGAACACATTTTTACTTTTAATACCCAAAGAATCACCATTTAAATTCCTGTACCTGACAACACTTATATAAAAAATTGGCCCAACTCAAGTGACAATTAAAAAGCGTGAAATCATCCGAAACTTTGTTATTTCCCAGATTTCATCCAAAATCGAGTGATTTTCGAAATAGCAGTACGTTTTTTTGAGCGTGAGATGCTCTTCGACTATTTTAATATAGTATAGGTATATTATATAATTATTTTAATTCTCTGATAGGAAAAACTATTGTAATCGGCAAAAAAATCACCTCAGAGTATTTTTGTATCATTTTGCTTCTGAAGATTCTCACATGACCCCCGACGAAATAAACGTTCTATTAACCGGATTGGTCAATACGTCATGTGATCCAAAATAAGTGAATAAGGTATCTTCCATTAGACATGTCTCCTGGAAAAGCAAATCTTGCTGTTTACTTAGTGATTAAAAGAAAATCCCAAACTTAAACGGTCATTTTTTACAAACTCACATTGCCGCACCATAGTTAGGTCAACTAAAGCTCCTAGTCTCGCAATGCCCAAGATAAACTAAATAAAACTTATTTATTAAATATTTAAAAAATTAATGTTCTTCTAATGCCACCGCACCTTTAACACGCTGCTTCTTGAAGTAAGGCAACATATAATTAGAAGATTTGAGCCATATCAACAAATACACAATAATACTTTAAAACACATGCAGTAGTGACGCTAAAAAAATATTTTTTAGCAAATTAATTTCTTTAATGTTAAAATTTATTGTAGTTCCACGACGCCACGCTGGCCCGTTCATATGTTATCGAGCGGCCATAAGTGATTTTCGAAAAGTTGGACTATATGAAAAATTGTTATTATTTTTTTAAAATAGAAGGGTTGGTTAAAAAAAAACACGAAAAAAAAATTTTTAAATTTAATTATCACTCAAATTTTTCATCCTCCCAAACATACCAAATTTATTTGATTTATTCGATTATTAAAGGAACATAGGAAATTGTTTATTTTCGGAGGATTAAAAAAACTTTTGATATTTTTTTTTTATCTTTTTTAGAGAAAATATGTTATCTATTTGTAGACTATTCGGTCAAAAAATTATGAAAAATTTTCCTGTAATATTTTTTGATTTTTTTTAACGTTGTTTTTTTCCATAATTTAGTAATTTTCAGAGAAGGGACCAAATACTATCGCCGCATATCGACGTTTTCTAATATTGTAAATAATATTATCTGAGGAATGTATTTATCAACAAAAAAAAAAAATGGCTGCCTAAATTTGCCTATTCAAATGATATATGGATTTAAAGTAGTTGATTTTTGTTCATCGCCGAAATACAATTATTTTACGTTTTCCCATTAAATAAAATAATATGGTTCGTGTTAGTAGGTGTACTTTGGCAGAGTTTTTTGTAAATTGTGGTGGAAATGACGATTTGTTTTTTACAAGCCTTAAGCAGCATTTTGAACTGACCGATGATGGATTTAAGGCCCTCAAGAAGCAGTTACAAAAAATATTTCTAAGCCAAATTCGCCGAAGATGGAGGGACAGTAATCGAACTAAACATGTTTTTTTTTAAAAAAAATTCTTCGTGGCTGGAAAAAAAAATACTTATTGATGATAAATGTCTATCAAATGCCCCAAAAAAAGGGAGACCCTCTAAACTCTTTGAAGAAAGTTCTAAAAGGAGTCAAAGAAGAAAATTAAGTCAAAAAAATTATGATTTAAGTTTGGCAGAAATAGAGAAATTATTAATAAGAAAATTGTTTTCATTAAAAAAATATTATCACAGGGGGCAAAAAATTTAAATAAAGAACAATGTCCGAAGCAATTCTCCAGAACTGAAGCTTTAGCATTAATGGTAGACCTAAAACTATCCAAATATCAGTATCAGCATTTGAGAAAGCAATGCGAAGAAAAAGGCACAGCAGTTTTTCCAAGCTACTACCAAATTTCTGCTGCAAAATTGGAATGTTATCCAGCGAATCCCATAATAAGCGAGAGAGGAGCATCACTGCAACTACAAAATCTGTTGGATCACACAACAAAGAGGATATTTTTGTTAAATAATGTACTGGACAATGCAAAAAAAAGTGGATCTGGGTCATTTACTCTAATTTCCAAATGGGGCTGTGACGGATCGTCAGGAAATAGTGTTTACAAACAAAATTTTAGTGATTCAAATATTTCTGATGAGAGTGTTTTTGTTGTTTCCCTAGTTCCACTTCAAATTATATCCGAAAACAATTTTATAGTGTGGAAAAATCCAAATCCTTCATCACCAAACTTTTGCCGACCAGTTTTTTTTGAATTTTGTAAAGAAACTCCGGAAAATACAACAAACATAGTAAAAAAATATATCCAAGAAATTGGAAATTTGAACAATACTGACATTGTGGTACCTGAACAATTTGAAGTTTGTCATAAGTTATCACTGACTATGTTAGATGGTAAAGTGGGGCAAGTGTTGACAGAAACATCGTCTTCAGCATGCTGCATTATCTGTAAAGCTAAACCATCAGAAATGAACAGCCTAGATAAAATCATTCAAAAAAAAGAAGACGAAACCGCCTTTCAATATGGGGTATCAAATTTGCATGCTTGGATTCGCTTCATGGAGTGCATTTTACATATTTCATATAAACTCCCCATTGAAAAATGGAGTGCTCGAAGTATTGAGGAAAAAGAGATAGTGAAAACAACCAAAAAAAGAATACAAGAAGAACTAAAACAAAAACTGGGTATAATAGTTGACGTTCCGCGACAAGGGACTGGAACTTCGAATGATGGAAATACAGCCAGGAGATTTTTTCATGATATAGAAGTAGTTTCGAAAGTAACTGGTGTTAGTCAGTTACTTATTCAAAAATTTGCAATTATTCTACAAGTTTTGGTAAGCGAATGTCCACTGAATGATGTTAAATTTGGAAAATTTTGTTTTGAAACTGCTGAGCTCTATGTATCTTTATACAGTTGGTACTACATGCCATCAACAGTACATCGTATTCTTATTCATGGTGCTGCTATTATTCGCTCAGCTTGTCTACCAATTGGACAGTTGAGTGAAGAAGCAGCAGAGGCCAGAAATAAAGACTTTAAAAGGTTCAGGAAAAACAACAGTCGAAAATGTTCACGGTTTGCCACCAATCAAGATGTTTTTAATTGTCTCCTTGTATCATCTGACCCTTATTTGGCAGCATTTCGGCATACGTGGATAAAAAAAGAATATTTGGAGCTACATGAAGAAGCCAAAGAACTGCTTTTATAGATTATAGAGTACCAAACTTTTTTTTAATATTTTTTTTGTTTTACGATTCAGTTATATGTATATATATGTATCTACTTTTCTTATTTACCTTTTGAGGGAAAATTTGGGTTGAGTATAGTCTACACTTTTGTTAGGGTAATAATATGTTTCTGTTATTTTTTTTATAAAAATATGAATTTTGTTATTAAAATATGTAATAACTAGCTAGCTGAAAACTGTTTTTTATTATAATTTCCTATCTCTTTTAAATTGATTTGCCAAATCTCACTTAATCCAACCATTTCTTGAAACTCGCCCCGATAAAGCAAAGGGGTGGGTTATTCCAAGGGTAACATTTTCAGTTACATTGCTAATAAAATTTAAAATCTGTATATAATTCTGTTGCCGATATTATTTAGCGACACTTTTAAAAAAACCTTATTTTTTTCGCTTATAAGTCAACCCCATCCCCCATTTAGCTTCATTTCAATAAAAAATGTAAAAACACTTTTTTATAAATTTTGTACATTAAATAAATTATTTTTTGTCCAAATTCAATAAATTATGTACTTTGCTTGAATTATGGCCGCTCGATCCCTATACCTCGATCCACCGTGACGTGCTATTGGTTTTTAAGTCACGCCGGTCACGTGACCCTGTAACAATGTTTACTGTAGACTATTATACTTTTTTACTATAAGAATCCCTTGTCAATGAAAGTGGGATGGTCTAATACGTGGAGTTGTCGATCGGGTTTGCCATAGCTAACTAAAACTCTTGTTACTGGTGAAATCTGATCTGAGACTTTGGGTATTTTAGTTTGTATTTTACTATTTTCCAAAGAAAGTAATTTCTTTATACTGCTAATGCTAATACTGGAAATACATTACTATTCTTTGTATGAAAATTTTATTGCATCATGTTTAAACATATTCACCGTAATAGAAATTGGTATAAACATTGGTGTTCCTGGCTAGGCTTGGCATCGTCGTACGATCGACCTTATACCGTGAGGTAATCTTGGCAGTGGCTAAATATGTAAATAATGAACTCTATTTTTATTCTTCCTCTAAGGTTCACGCTAACTAGTAGCTATTAGTGATGTAAATATTCGGATTATTTAAAGAATCGGATTATACGGAATCGAGTTAATTTAGTTATGCTTCCGAATCGGCAGCTGCGGAACTGAAATCGAATGACATCGGTGGGTGCTGAACTGCCGATTCCACGAATGCACAATGCGATGTCAAACGTCGAAATTCGAAGTAGGAATGTGCGAGAGTTAATAATTAATGTAACTTGCAATTAACATACCAAAAGCCGATATCTCAATATCAACTTAAGATGCAGAATAATAAATAATACTAATTTAACCATAAAAGAAAGATATGCGGAAGAGGGTTTTAATTTTAAGATAATGCTGAAAAACCTATCTGCCCTAAGTAACAACCTAAAACTTACACGCAGATCCTCGGCCCCCGCTTCAGTTTTCAATTTTATTATTAATAATCCGTCCCAACACTGGAACCTGTGGTGGACGATAGATCAAAATACAAGAGTTCTAACCACACTACACCACAACTTGTTACGTTCTGGTCGCGCGTTTCGCTAACCGAGTTAGCATCATCAGCAGATGATATAAACTAAAGTAACTTATCCTTTTTAGGATAAGGTTAGATTAGGATAAGTTACTTTAGTTTATATCATCTGCTGATGATGCTAACTTGGTTAGCGAAACGCGCGTCCAGAACGTAACATGTTGTGTTGTAGTGTGGTTAGAACTCTCGTATTTTGATTTAATAATCCGAATAAAATCTTCCGAATTCGAAATCAACCAGTTTCCAATATTCCTATCCCATATTTATTCGGATTCAGCCACCGGCATCGGCCCGCTGCTGCCGAACCCCCGAACGAATTTTTCATTCGAAATACGAATGCAGATTGTACTGCCGTGCTTACTATTCTGGCATCATAATCTGCAGTAGCTGGGCGGTTGCTTAACAGCATAATTATTCCCCATCCGTATTCCAAATCAATTTTAAATACTTGGATGATTCCGAGTAGCTCAATACTCGGATTCAACGAGTATTTTAATTCGAATCATTACATCACTAGTAGCTATACGGTATTTATTTCTTTTTCGTCGGGAAGTTTGGTAACGCAGTGTTAGAGTTCTCGGCACGCGTCGTGAAGGTTATGGATGCAAATCCCGACAAGGGCATTTTTTTTAGTTTCTTTTAACAAAATTATTCGGCTACTTATTCTTTTAAAGTTAGGTTAGGTTAGGATTTGTAAGGTTTGCTGTAAAGAAAGCGCGCAGTAGCGCGGCAACCGAATTCCGAGTCTATATTAAAACAAGGACTCTTTTTTTTAAACAAAATCTATACTGTTTAAAGCAACCACCCGTTAGATTAGTACAACTTTGTCTAAAAAGCAGTCATTCACACGTTTTTCTGATTTTTAACCGACTTTCCAACCATTCGTTCTCGCTAGCGAGGAAGGAGCAACGGCCAATTAAATAACTATTGTATACCGTATTGCACACGGAACTCTACTGTTGGATTACCTGATATGGTTTTAGGAGAAACCTTATTGATACTTTTAAAAAAATACTAAAGTAATTAAACAAAGTTTCTATGATGAAAATACATTTTATTAATAAATAACTACATTTAGTAAATATAAATACAATTTTTTTTAAACTGGCGAAATTTTATTAGCATTTCGGTGGAGGATTTTTTAAAAACTATCAATATTTTTTATTTCGAAAATCGAAATGTTATTCTTGATAACATTTTGTAAGTCAATATTTCCTTGCAACTAGCCATTGCCAGGCAACGGAAAATAACTTTTACGAGATATAATTGTTGTATTGTAAAGAAATATTATTTCTTATTCATCAGTTATTAGTATACTAAATATGTCAAGTTTGACGTTTCAATATATGTACCTATAGCTTAGTTTCCGTAGTAGCAAAACAAATATTTCATGACATCCTTTATTTGTGAATAAAATTAATAATGCTTATTTCAATATTTTAACCAGTTGATTGCAATAATTTATGTCCTTTCAACAATTTTCGGTTTTCGAAAAAATAGAAGGTATGTATAAAACTCGCAGGAAACAGTGGCGGCTCGTGGATTTAAGAACGGGTGAAGCGCAGTGTAGCTAGGTGCATAGCGCCGCAGGTGAAAATTTTTCGGGGTGCCACGCCCAAAATGCCTTTTTTACTACCTTTTTATGATGGTTATTATCCATAGCTTTGGAGCGTTTTGAATTGTCTTTGAATTTGCAGAAAAAATAGGAGATATATTTTTGTAGCGTTCTTGAATGTCTATATTGCTTATCGCTATATAGGAGTCCAAAAGTTGTTTGAAATTCCCACGATTGTCCGAAGAATCGGATTCAATAAGCCCTCGAAATGCAATTTCTTGTTTACCCAAAAAAACAGTCACACGAATAGGTAACTGCCTAAACCCTTCTATTTAGAAGAACATTGCAATAAACATTTTTATATACAATCTTGAATTTTCCCTCAAAACGTCTTCAACTGTACCTGCCTTTCTTTAAATTTGCAAACACATGCACATTCCCAAAATTATTGAATCCCTCTATTCCATATGCTTGATTTTAACCTACAGTTAAACAGGGCATAAAAAATAAATCTTCGACTCATCCACGGATAATCAGAATACCTCTGATTTCGAAACGTATGAAAGAAAACTCTATCGTTTGACTTCCCTTGTTTTTCTATTTCAAGGACAGGCTTAGATCCTTCGGGCCCCGTATTTAAAAAGTCTCTTTTGTCCTCGGTTTTCCACCGGGAAAATAGTGTTTTTTATAAAAAGTAGACCGGATCGCAAATCGGAAACATTTCGTCTAACTTTTACGGTACCACAAATACCACGATACACGGCACGATGGTTTTGCATCGTTCTGCTACTTCCGCCTCCGATGATCCGAACGCACTAATTCACATTAATTCTATAACAAGCGAATAAGCGCCTGTAGCATGCAGCAGCACTTTATGCCGCTCCCAATCTCTATTTGGCTTATGGATATTCACCATTGCGTTGCCATAGCAACCGCTGTAAAGAAATCTAAGCGGGAAAAGCCGGCGTGCGGGGGGATTCTGAGCGGAATTTTTTACTGCTGATTGTGATTCCTCAATCGGTCGCTCTTATGAAAAGGTGTTCAGCGCAGTACGTTTTTAAGTCATTATAAGTATATAAGGCACTAGTTTTGATAAAAAATAATGTTATTAATTAAGTAAATAATGCGAATTTATACAAAACATACTATATTTTAATAATAGAAATGTAGATTATTAAATGCTTAATATTTTAAGCAAATTGATTGGAAAATTTAGGTGAAGCGGAGCTTCACCCGCGTCCCCTGGCGAGCCGCTACTGGTAGGAAAAGCACATTCCCGGACTCCGTATTGCCTGTCTCGGCGCGCTCCTACTAGGTCTACAATGTATTATTAAAACTCTACATTAGAATACAACATCTCAAAGGCTTAAAATACACGATGCATATTATTTATTGAAGTTCCGTTTGCGACACAATTTTTAATTTTTTTTTATTCTGTAGGGCAGCCAATCTCCAACTGTGGTATTTGTGTACAGGGTTTTTCCTTATAATTTACCACCCTTTAAATATTTTATTTCAAAAGGTATAAAAAAGTGGTTAATAAATAAATAATATAAATCACCATGAACTTTGTTATTTTAAATGAGACACCCTGTAAATTTTTAAATTTTTAGATGCGCCTCATTGTCTTCTTTTCAAAAATATATAATATGTGTATATTTAGAACAGTAGTTTTTAAGCTATTCGTCTTCAAAATAACCCCTTATGAGGTGCTTAATTATTTTATTGGATCTAGATAGCCGTGAGTGGCCGTGGGTGTAATTCAGCCATTATTTGAACCACTCTAGCCATGAAATGTCAAATGAAACCAAAATTATTATTTTTGAATAACAGTAATGTATTTTATTTACGTTTTACGTCAAATTAAAAATAATACCTAATAATAATGCTTTTCACTGAAGACGAAAAACTCAGAATAATTCAGTTATACTACGCAAATCAAAATAACGCATCAAGCAGAGTGGCCAGATTGTCCTACTCAATTTCCCCAGTCAAAATTTCAAGATCCCCTACATTTTAGACATTTTCAAAAAAAATCCCAAAAAAAATATTTTTTGGGTATATTATGAATTTTTTTCTGAATTTTAATACAGATTAACAAGCGTCTAAAATATGAACAACATAAGATAATTAAAAAATATTAAATTAATTCATTTCAGCAAATATCTTTTGATATAATACATGGTGTTTTTGCTGGTATTATAGATACTAGCATTAAACAAATGTATCATTCTTTCTCTAGGTACAAAACTAACACAACTCTTACTAACGAGGTACCGTATTCTCACTATGGCATCCCCACAATGTATTGCCAGTCGGAGAAAATCAGACAAGGCTAATTTCTTGATTTATTTCTTACAGATCTGAATATTTTTATTCGATAATAGACGGAGACACAAAGTAGTAAAATATATGTTTTAAAGTTTTAGGGCGATTTTAGAATTTTATTTATTTCAATAAATTTGTAAGATGTTTCAGACCAAAAATTCTTTTCTCCAGGGTAAATATTTTTCCCCAGAAAAAATACCCAGAAAAAAACTCCCCAAAAAATCCACCGATGAGAAAAAATCCTCTAATTTTTGGGTAAAATCCCCTAATCTGGCAACCCTGGCATCAAGGGTAGTGCGTCAATACCGGGAACAAAATCCAGGGGTTCGAGTGCCATCTAGAAAGACAGTATCATATATATAGTAAAAAAAATTGCGGAAGGAACAGCTTTTTCAGAGAGAACATCAAATGCAAATTTAGAGAAAGAGTTTAATATTTTATCATATTTTGAATGTAATCTTCTATATTTAATAAACATAAAAGAACTATTTTTTAAAAAATTCGCAACGGTCAATTCCAGACGTTTAAGACTCACAGGGAAATCATGGAAAACAATTCATAGGATTTTGAAAAACATGGTTATCATTCCTATAAAATTAGGCCAGTGCAATATTTAACAGAAAATAATATAAATGAACGACTTTAATTCTGTCAAGAAATGTTCAGGAGATTTCGAGATGATCAATTTTTTAACAAAATTCTGTGGTCTGATGAAACTACTTTCACTACTGCCGGAATGTTTAACAGAAAAAAAATACATTTTTAGGCAACCCGAAATCCACATGTAATTGAAGAAAGGAAAAAGCAAGGGCGTAAGTGGTTGCATGTGTGGTACGGCATATTAGGAGAGCAAATTATTGGGCCAATTATTTTTGAGGGTATTTTGACAGGCGAACGCTATTTAGTTAAAAAAACGAAATAGAGCGCCTTTTAGAGACACTTCCCATTCGTCAGTAAACTAGATTAATTTGGCACCAAGATGGCGCATCGCCTCACAATGTCCAACCCATTACCAATTTTTTAAACAAACGCTATCGTTTATGGATCGGAAGGTAAGGCCCAATATGGTAGCCCGCCAATAGCCCCGACCTCACACCCCTAGATAATTTTTGTGGGAATACTTGAAACAGTGGCGGCTCGCCAGGGGACGCGGGTGAAGCGCCACTTCAACTACATTTTCTAATCAATTTACTTAAAAAAAAATATATTTTTAAAATATTAAGCATTTTATAATCTACATTTTTTTGTAAAAATACAGTATGTTTAGTATAAATTCACATAATTTATTTAATTGTACCATTATTTTCTATCAAAACTAGTACGTTATATACACTAAAAATAATAATGACTTAAAAACGTAGCGCGCTGAACACCTTTTTATAAGAGCGACTCGTTGAGGAATCACAATCAGAATCAGCAGTTAACAAATCCTGCTTCAGACTCCCCCCGCACGCCGTCTTTCACACTTAGATTTGTTTACGGCAGTTGCTATGGCAACGTAATGATGAATATCCGTAAGCCAAATATAGATGAAAGCGGCATAAAACTGCTGCCGCAGGCTACAGGCGCTTATTCGCTTGTTATAGAATTAATGTAAATTCGTGCGTTCGGATCATTGGAGGCGGAAGCAGTTTTGCATCGATCGAATCGAATCGAAATTAGCTTTAAGTTATAGGTGCATAATTGTTTTTAAGAACAGAACTTCTTTGTTAGCAATGCTATTAATAAAACGGGACACGGGTTCCAAAATTGCTTAAACAATGGCGGTGGTCACGTAAATATAAGTTATAATACAGATTTTATAAATGTTATTGTTATCTTTGTTTATTCACTAGCATTTGTATTTGTTGTTTGTTAATTACATGTATTATATTATATCAGAACAAACTAGTTGTTTTTTAATAACTTTTAATATTGAATTTGCTATAAATATATAAATTTAACGTAAAACGTAAATAAAATATATTATTTTTATTCAAAAAGAATAGGTAATTTTGGTTTCATTTGGCATTTCATGGCTAGAGTGATTCACGAATCATAATGGCCGAATTGCACCCACGGCCACTCACGGCTATCTAGATCCAATAAGGTAAGTTAAGCACCTCATACCGTGTTACCTTGAAGAATAGCTCAAAAATTATTGTTCTAAATATAGACATGTTATATATTTTTGAAAAGAGGGCAATGAGGCGCATCTAAAAATTTTAAAACATACAGGGTATTCTATTTAAAATAACAAAGTTTATGGTGATTTCTATATATAGTCATTTGTTTTTGATTTTAGCGCTATGTAAATCTTCAGATGAAATCCTACAACTTTTTTTGTATCTTTTGAAAGAAAAGATTTAAAGGGATGGCAAATTATAAAAAAAACCTGTACGTACCATACCTACCATTAGTCAAACCTCCAAAGATTTGGTACGCAAGAAAGTAGTCTGCTGTAATGTATGAAAGTATTTACAAAAGAAAAACTAAATGTTATTAACCGTTTGAATTCAATAATTCTTGCCGCAATTTATGTTTTTTATATAAGACATGTCAACTACAAACTACAATGTTGCCAGAACCTAAATAGGCTATTTTATGAGAAACGTTGTTTGAATAAGTGAAAGACAAACTACGATCAGAAAATGTACTTGAAATAATCGATTTGCGTTAAAATTTTTTCAACTAATCTTTAAAATTTTAATACTGCAACATGAGATAAAAAATTGTCTTTCAACGGCTTAACAAAAAAGTCTAAACTAAACTAAAAAAAGTCTTTACTTTTTGTAGGAAACTGTATGTATTATAGTGTGAATAGACTACGTAACGTTAAATATATCAAGTTCAATAATAAACTCGGTAAATAGTGAAGCCATTTAACAGAAAAATGACCGGAATTTGGCAAAGTACGCAGGCGCAACAACAGAAATGACATTTAAATAGTTGATAAATTATTTTGCAATTAACAATGATCGAAGAAATGTAAACAAAGCATTTTTTGGTTTGTTTTGATGCTGAAATTCGGTAGAAGTGTTTGGAAAGTCTGTTGGATAGATGAACTTGTGCTATCAAGAGAAGATGGACACAATGTTATGCAGAAATTTCGGAAGTGAAAGTTGGAACTAAAAAATAAGAAATATTTATAAATTATCCATTTCAATTTTTTTATATATTATATTGGACCCCAACTAATTTAAAATTTGGTCATTCATTCTTTAGTTATAATTTTATTTGTGTTTCATTTATGGACTGAAAACTGCAAGTTGGAAATAAAAGCAATGTTATTTAGGAATATGTAACATATTTTTTTCGGAAATACATTTTATTTTATGTTTATGCATGTTTATTGAGTGCCTACTCAGTTGCTAGGAAGTTAGATTTTCAATTATGAATTTTCAAAATCGCTTATTCTCCCTGCTGGTCCTGCAGATTATACAGGAATGTTTTTTGGTGCGGGAATTTTTGTATTATTCTCCGAATATTTTAGTTTGACTATTTTTCTTTATACATAATAATTACCCATATAACTTCTCGTAATAAATAAATATCGATTGCTGAGGAATAATATTTTCAGTATTCCAGATATGAACTGTTACGAATAGGATTTCGTTTTAAACCTTAATTTCTAACGGATAAAAATTAACTTTTGGCAACATGGTTTGCACGTCTGCAGATTTCACGATTCCGGTAACATATTTTTCTGATACTTCACTTTTTTTTTGCTGTTAAAGTTCATAACATTTTGATCAAAAATTATATATATATATATATATAAAATATATATATATATATATATATATATATATATATATATATATATATATATATAATATTTAAAATGACGTTTTACGCATTTGCAGTAAGTACTTAATTTTTACGTGTTGAAAATAGTTGTTGAGATTATTTACACTAAAAAAATAATTTGTACAAGATAAGTTACATAGAACGTTTCGAAAATGCCAATTAACTGCTAAAATGACTTGGAACATCTCAAAACACTTTTTTTTTTAAGTCAAAAGTAAATGTAGGACTTGTAGTGTCTTTGCACGTGTAGAAAATCAGTATTATTTTGTGTTAAATTGTTTTCTGTTTCAAAAATGTTATCTTTTTGGTAATTGAATAACTGACTACTTTTTTTTACAAAACCCATTTAACGAACACTCAGTGTGGGGTTGCAGGAACACCAACGATAGAGGTAAACTTCTACTCGAATATTTGGCCAAGACCAATCTAAACATTAGTGAACAGAGGCTGCGAACCTACGTTTGTAACCTCCAGACACCCAACAATAATAGACCTCACTCTTGCGTCTATAAGTATATACGACTAGGTAACAAGCTGGCACGTCTCCTCCAACATTTCTATGTCAGATCACAGGTAGATGTGCTATAAGCTGCTTGTCAAACCACCCAACAGCATACCGTTTAGAAACCGGCGTAAAACGAACCCCATGAGGTTCGTCAACGCTCTAACGGAAAAAATAGAAAGAGGAAACCCTCCACGACCTCTGAATAATTTGGGGGAGATTGAGGAGTGTCTACAGCTTTCTAAATGACAGCCTGGTGACGGCCTTCGAGACCTCCTGCCCTCTACGCACCCTTAAGGAGAATACCAAAAACCCTGGATGGAATGGAGAAACTCAGAAGAGCTACAAGGAAGGCTTTCAATGTGGCTAAAAGAACCCAAAACTAGGAAGATTATCAAAAACATTTGAGGATCTGTAAAAAGAAACTGAGGACTAAGAGAAGAACAGGCTGGAGGAACTTCTGCAACGAGGTCTCCAACACGTCGTCGGCCTCGAGGTTTAAGAAGGTCCTCGCTAAAGATCCTGCTATGCAGCCGGGAAATCTAAGGAAGAACGACGGAACTTACACCGTTACCTCCGAAGACACGGCAAAAATACTACTGGAAACCCACTTTCCTGAATGCAAAGTTATCAACATCACCGAAGACCCTGTGTGGCCTGATGATCATCCAGTGGCTATTGGGAGCAAATTGGGAGGTTATAAACACAGTGGTGACGAAAGACAAAATAGTTTGGGCAATCGATAGCTTCAAACCATTTAAGTCCTCGGGAACTCATGGCGTTTTCCCGGCTATGCTTCGGGGGGATCTGGAGGTTGTTATCAGACACCTAGAATTTATATTCAGGCATGTCTAGCCCTAAGCTATATACCTATGAAATGGAGAGAGGTGAGGGTCATGTTTATCACTAAGCCTGGAAAAGACGACTGTTCCCACCTAAAATTTTACAGACCCATCAGCCTAACTTCATTTCTTACGAAGACTCTGGAAAGGCTCTGTGACAGACAGATTAGGGATGAACATCGGCCTTTGTTAGAAATACACCCTAACCAACATGCTTACCGAACTGGAAAATCAACAAGAACCGCTCTGCACTGTGTGGTTCAGAGAATAGAAGAGTCGCTTTTCTATAGACTGTCAGCTCTAAGAGCTTTTCTAGACATAGAAGGCGCTTTCGACAAAGCGACCCCCAGAAATGTAGACCTAGCTCTGACCAGGCACAGCGTAGACCCAACCATTATTGGCCGGATTGGCTGTATGCTGAAGAACAAAACAATCGAACTAAAAACGGGAGACATAACGATAAGAGCGCTTGTGAGCAGAGGCTGCCCTCAGGGTGGCGTGCTATCTCCGCTTCTCTGGAACATGGTAGTCAACAGCCTCATAAAGAATCTTAATGAACACGGATTCTACACAACCGGTTATGCAGACGATATCACTATTCTGCTAATAGGAAAAATTGAAAACGTCCTGCGTGAAACCATGCAGGCTGGGTTAACACTAGTAGAAAGATGGTGTACTCTCTGTGAACTACAAAAACAGAGCTGGTACTCTTCACTAGAAAAAGAAATCTGGTCAACGTAAGACCACCTTTTTTGTTCGGTACGCAGCTCGGTCTGTCTAAAGAGGTCAAGTATCTGATAGTCATCCTGGATAGCACCCTAAATTAGAATAAACACATAAGTGAAAAATCAAAGAAGGTCACCAGAGCCCTCTGGCAGAGCAGAGGAGCTATCGGCAGAGTCTGGGGTCTTTCGCCCAAGATTGTTCTCTATACGGCCGTTATTTGACCTATGTTCACTTACGGAGCCATTGTGTGGTGGACCAAAGCCAAGCAAGAATAAAATGCAACAGCTACAGAGTTTAGCATGCCTGATCAAAATAACATCGAAACTGATTCTTGTGTCACCAGATCCTGGAGATGGCTTCCCAGAGGAATGCGGTCACAGTGACCTTGATTAAAGAACATAGTGGAATCGAAAGAAATGAAATAGCAGATAACTTGGCGCGTAACGGAGCAAAGGGCAAACCATGCGCCTGAACCCTTCGCGCTGCTATCCTTCAGACGATATGCTCAGTTAGTGTTAGGTTAGCTCAGGTTCATTGGTAAAACGATCATTAAAGTCGTAAAATTACACCTCAAACTTTCGAAATTAAATGAAAATCAAACGTTAATTTGATTAATTTAGGCGGCGCTCTGAAAGTGGGCGACCAAAAATAGTATAAAATGGTACATATAAGAAAAAATGGTATCATCTACAACAACAGCAGGTACAGGGAATAAAAACATGGTACAAATGCCATTACAATTGTATATCTGGCAGTCCTAACCAGACTGCATTTTTTAGTCCAGGTTATAATTTTTTGTTTTACTTCCTATATACTACGCAACTGCGGGGAAATCGACACTACCCAAACAAAATATGAATTTGATTTCAAAATATGGCCGACAATGCTAGGATGTGTTTCGTTAATTCATTGGTTAGGATACATTATACATTGCATTCGCCATAATCTCAAGAATTAGAATCTACAAAAATTTAGATAATATCGACGTTTATTGCACTATTCGCGCCTTTTTGGTATACTTTATAAAAAATATTGAATATTTGAATTTATTGTTTTTTAGTAAAAATATTTTTTTCTTAAAATAATTTTTTTTATAGAAAATAAAAGATTTATATTTGTTGTAAAATTTTACATCAAGTTTTACAGAAGTTATAAGCAACAAACCCCCGATTGTTCAAAACTTAATTGCTGTTTAGAATATTTAACCGAGCATTCGGATTTGAAAAGCTGCTTACAGAAATCCAGGAACCCGCTGTCAAATTTGACATTCCGTTAAACATTCTAAACTTTAATTGCTCTTTCTGCAACCGAACGAAAACGTTTTATTATTAAGCAGCATTAACGAAAATAACGGAGATATTTCATGACCAGCCAGACATTGGACGTGAAATGTAATTTACTATTCTAAATATCAGTGCGAGTAACATAATGCCTTAAAGTTTTAGTGTGCTGTTTTGGCAACCCTGATAGTTATGACCTTAAATAAACTATGTTTCTGACAATTGTTTCTGTATTGTTTACGTAATAGCCGGAATGCAGGTTTACTGGGGCTTCTAATGGCATTTTACTGATTTAAAATAGGGATGGCTCGATCAGTTTTCCTGTATTCTACATTTCCCGTCTCATCAAACCGTTGATAAGCCTTTCAAACGCGCTTCTGTGTGGTTGTTTTCTATCAGAATACTTTTTGTGATATTTTGTTGTCGCTAACAAACAATTCTTTTCACTTGCTCCTACCACATAAATCATACCGATCATTTCTTGTCTATTAAATCATCAAATTCATCTTTGTGTCTTACAATAGGAACTGTAGGTAGGTACTTAGTTTTTAATACAAAACTTAAGAACCAGCATTACTTGACAATTCAAGTTTGTATTTTAGACAGTTTAATTTCATTTGTCAAAATAAAGCCCACTAGATTTTAGTCACTGGGCACAATAAAAATTCAAAGAGTGCCAAGATTTGCTGACTTTTTTTGTGTTACTTACTGATGAGGCAACATTCCACAAAAATAGAAATGTGAATCGACACAGTTTTTATTATAACGCTGCTACTGAAAACCTCATTTTACTGGCAGAACTATGTCAAATGTGCCTTTAATATTTTCGAAAAGTGGCTATAAATCTTGAACGACTCTGTATAGACCCCACAAACCCTATATAGGGTGAATGGCCAAAAAGGGAGGAATTTGAAAATATAACATACCGGGCGTTCCACTTAAATTAATCGAGAAAATTTGAATCCAAGATTTTTAACTACCCTGTTGTAACCATATTGCCTTGATTATAGTATTTGGAACAAAATGTGTGAATATTTACATATTTCAAGTCCAAAAAATATATATATTTTTTACCTGATCTATCAATTAATCTACCTAGTATTAAATTTATATATATATTATATATATATATATATATATATATATATATATATATATATATATATATATATATATATATATATATATATATATATATATATATATATATATATATATATATATATATATATATATATATATATATATATATATATATATATATATATATATATATATATATATATATATATATATATATATATATATATATATATATATATATATATATATATATATATATATATATATATATATATATATATATATATATATATATATATATATATATATATATATATATATATATATATATATATATATATATATATATATATATATATATATATATATACTGTGATTGTTTTAACAGTCAACCAATTAAACCTTATTAGTTAGCCACCCAAAATTAGTTAACTCTAGTTTATAACGTAATTATAATAAAGAACACAAGATCACACATTTAGCGCCAGAAACAGATACTATTACTTGTTAAATATGCTTACTCTGTCAGATCTTTGTATCGATTTTTGTTTATTCACCTAGTTTATAAAAAAACCACAGAAAGAAATTCCACTGATAATACACTCGGTCGTCTTCATTAGATGCGATCAATCTAAAACGTAAACGTGTAGAATAATTATAATAATATACCAATATGTAGTCCTATATAACACAAAAATGGAAAAAAAAATTGGAATGTTTCACATAGAAGCTAGATGTAGTAAAAAACTCACCTTGCACGTAAGTCCTAGAGTATTAATTCAATTTAAATTAATTTTCATAAACTAATTTGAACATTAATGTAGAATCCTAATATTTTAACAAGCATAATTTACCACAAATAAAACATAGAATTAGTAATTAAATTAAGTAGTTAAGTAAAATGTAGGCACAGAAAATAGAAAATGAAAGTAATAATTCAAAAAAAGACATTTCAGTCAACCAGAAATGTTAAAATCTTTCATCTTTCTTCTTTGATATCTTTATATAGATATTTTATATAATTTTCAATATTAAAAAAACGTTAAAGCTTAATTTAGAGAGCTGGTGCAATATTGTAAAGTTCTGTTTTGTACTGTAGCCTTGAAAAAGGAAACAATAAATTTCCGAAAGCTCGGCGTATGTAAAAAACGAGTTTTACTTCAGCCCCAGAACGCTACCCCAAGAAAAAAATTGAAATATATATATATATATATATATATATATATATATATATATATATATATATATATATATATATATATATATATATATATATATATATATATATATATATATATATATATATATATATATATGTATATATATATATATATATATATATATATATATATATATATATATATATATATATATATATATATATATATATTTCAATTTTTTTCTTGGGGTAGCGGTCTGGGGCTGAAGTAATATAGTATATATATATATATATATATATATATATATATATATATATATATATATATATATATATATATATATATATATATATATATATATATATATATATATATATATATATATATATATATATATATATATATATATATATATATATATATATATATATATACATATATATATGCCTGTCTGTGTTTTGCTATGTCTGCTTGTTCGCGGCATAGTTAAATTAATGCTGACGCAATTGGTTTCAAATTTTGCTTAAAAGTAAATAACAATATGAAGATGAACTGGTAACATTTTGAGAAAAAAATGAAATAGTGGTCTAATCTGTTTAAAAAATAAGTATTAAAAAGTATTGGCATTTTTTACAAAATATTTAGTAAATTGGGTTACTAAATATTTTGTAAAAAATGCCAATACGCTATAAGGATGAAGACGGTAAAATTTTGGTCCGAATCTAGAATGGTGGTGTAATAAATTTAATTTTTTTTTTCATTAAAATAATGCTGAAAATGCTAGAGATAATACAGGTACTGAGCGTATGGGATTGAATATTATATATATATATATATATATATATATATATATATATATATATATATATATATATATATATATATATATATATATATATATATATATATATATATATATATATATATATATATATATATATATATATATATATATATATATATATATATATATATATATATATATATATATATATATATATATATATATATATATATATATATATATATATATATATATATATATATATATATATATATATATATATATATACTGTGATTGTTTTAACAGTCAACCAATTAAACCTTATTAGTTAGCCACCCAAAATTAGTTAACTCTAGTTTATAACGTAATTATAATAAAGAACACAAGATCACACATCGCCAGAAACAGATACTATTACTTGTTAAATATGCTTACTCTGTTAGATCTTTGTATCGATTTTTGTTTATTCACCTAGTTTATAAAAAAACCACAGAAAGAAATTCCACTGATAATACACTCGGTCGTCTTCATTAGATGCGATCAATCTAAAACGTAAACGTGTAGAATAATTATACTTTTATGTAAATATACCAATATGTAGTCCTATATAACACAAAAAGGAAAATTGGAATGTTTCACATAGAAGCTAGATGTAGTAAAAAACTCACCTTGCACGTAAGTCCTAGAGTATTAATTAAATTTAAATTAATTTTCATAAACTAATTTGAGCATTAATGTAGAATCCTAATATTTTAACAAGCATAATTTACCACAAATAAAACATAGAATTAGTAATTAAATTAAGTAGTTAAGTAAAATGTAGGCACAGAAAATAGAAAATGAAAGTAATAATTCAAAAAAAGACCAACCAGAAATGTTAAAATCTTTCATCTTTCTTCTTTGATATCTTTATATAGATATTATATATATATATATATATATATATATATATATATATATAAATATAATATATTATTATATATTTAAAAATTTGGCAACAAACAGGTCTGAACAAAAAATGTTTTTTTTCGTTACCAGTCTAAATGGCAAACTTAAATTTCGGTTAGAGTTCCTTATTAGGCCGTTATATAATAATATGATACGACACTTAAGATGTCGCATACAGGGTGTTTACAAAAAAAGTTAGTTTTTAATAGAACATAAAAGTAAAGATTATGCAAAAATTTTAAATGAAACACCCTGTATTTTATTATTTTTTTAAGTTGGGGATTTAATTTACTATATAATGATATTAGGTGTTCCTATACCTATATTTGATAGTTTCGGACCTATAACGAAATATATAATAACTATATTCGATAGTTTCGGACCTATAATGAAATATATAATAATTTCTCTTATTAAAACTTTTTCGCAATAGACTATGACCGCGTAGGCGTCGGCATCGTCTATAGAAATAATTTATAAAAAAAACTGAAATTATGTTTGCCTATTGTATCTATCAAAGAATATAAAAAAATAGCGATTTTGCCTTTTATGTATCGCGGTAATAACATGATCATTTGTAGCCTTCCTGATTTCTTCTCAATATATAGAATTTAGGGCTGTTCTTATCCTATGTTCCAGATATTCCTTGATTGTGATGGCGTCCTATACACAATTTCTTTGATTTTATCCCACAGGTAAAAACAGATAAAAATCGAGCGGGGAAAGATCTGGAGTCTTCTCGGCCAATCCATTTGTCTTCAAACATGTTGAATAACATCGCAGCAACTTCATGTGTGCAGTGGGCTGGTGCTCCATCTAATTGATAAAAGCAATTTCGGAAAGTCTAATGAAATGAGGATTTTCGTTAAAATGAAGATTTCATCTGTTATTCTCTCTTTGTAAACTTGCTTTCGTCTCTCCAAATAATATTTTTAAGAAAATTCATGTGAACCAATCAGCAGCATTTCACAAAATTGAAGACGTTTTGGAGGATCATGAGGCTGAAGAGCTTAAAGCATGATCGCTTTGTAATTATGCATATTGT